>NQII01000003.1:1549443-1759396 GCA_002778355.1 Clitarchus hookeri
CCCCCCCCTTTTACTCCGCGCCCGATCATACAAAATCGAGAAATATCGGAAAAATGCAAAAAAAATTCTAAAAAATCGAGGAACATATAACTTAAAACCCACACTCATCTCATTACCCTCACCGCACCACCTCTCAATACCCCTTCCCAAAACAATTATAAAATATTGAGAATAATCGCAAAAACCGAAAGAAACTAATACAAGTTTAAGGAAATACTACATCACCGACTCCGTTATCCATGTTGGACGTTGGTGACCTTGACCCAAGTGACATTGAACTCGGAAAATCGAGAAACATTACAAAAAATGTAAAAAAAACCATCGAGTAAAAAATTACATACCTAAAACGAAAAACCAAAATGGATGCGTGTGACCCTAAAAGTGCGATTCTCGTACAGATGGCAGAGCACAGTCACTCCCTGTTGCAACGATCTGCAGACATTGGAACCTCCACATCTATATTTCATTGGATATATAGCCCTTTCTTTTTTACGACCCGAAAAGTGAATTATTTACTTTTTGTACCACATAAACTACCCCCCCCCCTCCATAGTCTTCTCCTTCATCACATAGACAACTCACCTATCGTCACTCTTCTCTACTAGCCATTTACTTGCCATAACTCAGCCACTATCAATATTTACGTATGTCACCATCCATTCAACCAGCTCCTCCGTCCCCCTCCCCTTTTTGCTAAATCGTCTCAAAATAGCTCGCAACACCTCGTCCACTCGACAACCTCCCTCGCCATCAATCAACCATACGATCATCCACCCCTCTCCCTTTCTCTAAACGAAACACCAACCGGTTCCTGAAGAGACGTAACTCTACACAAGACTGTCTCTTGCCAAGACCAATTCCTGCCAAAATGGCTACAACAGTGGTCAAGACCAACCCACCATACCACCCAACTTTACCAACAGTCGATGACAACTAATTTCGAAATAGTCTACTAATATGAATGATCTGACCAACTAACAAGTTGCGAAACTTTCCTTAAAAATATTCCCCAGTTCATTTTTTCACTTATAGAACTCAGCCGATGGTTTAATCGACCCAAGTAAGGCATAATACTTCATATCCTACCATGGCAGTCCCTCCTGCACACACTCGCATACATTTTATCTCAAACAGACTCTCGCAATCGATTGTACACAACACTGAATTAATAAGACATTCAGAGAAACAGAATGGTCTGAATAAGAAATTAAACTCACATTATTATTTAGACATAATTTAAATTTATTTACTTATTATATACATTTTATCTCTCTGATTATTTCATACATTCGATCTTTATATTTCACAAATGTTTGCTGATCATGGATGGTAACCAACAGACTCATCTGATATTACACCGATCATTCAGGTCACAAATGACATAAGATATATCGTTAATGTGCGAGAAATCTCCATCTTGTTGCAAAGCTATCATATGTCTGAGTCTATCAACAATATAAATCGGGTCTTCGTTAAACTTGTAATGAGTATTCTCAGCGTCTTCTCCATTTCGCTCGTTGCAGCAAATTAAATAGCATTCTTGACGCCTTCTGCCTTCTTCACACCACTTGTCGGAGGAAACATGAGCATCATTAGTGAGACAATTACAAACATACACGTGTCTTGTCCGGGACTCTAACCAAGAAAACTTCGTAAAATAAGCTAGTGTACAATAAACTGTGTTTTGGAGGTAGGATTCGAACCATCAACTTGTAATCACTCTAATGTTTTTAATGATAGTGTCTACTAATCAAAAATATTTACAAAGACATCATTCTGAAAAACAATGTCCGAACCCACTTAATTTATGTAAGTTTACATCACTTCTGTAGCACAAATTGTGTAAAAAATTTTGCAAAAATTATTTTAACTGTTCCAGAAAAAATTAGAAAATATACGATATTCTATCATGGAACTATTGTGAGAAATCTCGGCAAAATAGTACCTCTAAATGCATAATCGATTTTCTAATGAACACTGTTAGCGTAAAAAATTTGGCTGTATTTTGTTGAGTTACTTAAAAGAAGTCGTACACTAACCGAAATTGTTTACACTAAAACTATGAAAACAATATGTTACTGGTTTAACTAACGAGCATACTGTCCTCTACATGGGTGAAAATATTTTTTTATGAAGTTCTTAACGGCTTAGATGATAGAGAGACCTTGACGTCTTGTCAACAGCAATATCATTACAGATGGAACTAGAAACCTATGAAAAAGTTGCGAGATAACTACAAATACACACGGGCTTTACCAGAGATTCGAACCCAGAAAAAAAGCTAGCGAGCTATCAACTTCATTATGGAGGTCGGTTTTGGAGCAACAACTTCGGATGTAATCAGTCAAATGTTTTGATTTGTACGGTTTGCTAAACCAAAATATTTACAGGGCCTTTATTTTGAAAATAACTACCTGACGCTCTTAAAACATGGAGGTTTACATGGCCTACCATATTACTACTTGAGTGAAGAATTTGGGGAAAATCAGTTGATTGGTCCCTGCGATATAGAAAAAAAAATTAATTTTCTTATTTGATTCTATTTTACAAAATCTCCCAAAAAAAGTTTTGTCTACGATACTTCTAATAGATACTGCAATCATAACACATTTAGTTGAATTTCGTTAAAATATTCTGTAGATATGAAAAACAAAACATATTATTTATTCTACTGCCATTTTTTAAATCAATTCCTGGCCCCATTTCAATTATGTAAGTATACATGGCATTCTGTACATTATTTAAAAAAAAAACACCTCGTGAAAACAGAAATCCCGATGCATAACTTATTCTTAATAAATAGTGTACAGTAATGACAAAAAACATGAATATTAATAAAGGACTCATCAAGCAGATTATGAAACATATAAAGAAAGACTTGCCTTTAATCCCTAAATTATCAAATATAAAGAAATAGCGAAAGTAACTGAAGAAAATAAAAATAATATATGTATCTTGTGGCAAAAAAAATTATCAGAAATAATTGCTTACTTATGACATATATAATAATTGAAAACAACGAAGATATTACAGACAAACACAATATTTCAATTTTTTTTTGTTGCAATTTACTTTACTCCTTGTCCTCATCATTTTTATGTTTCTTACTGACATTGGTGTATCTTACGCACATAATTGATGACAGCAGGCATACCAACTCGTTTTTTATTCCTATTTTATTATTTTTTGTGGAAAGGCTTTTTATGACTTTTTGTGGAACTTCTACACTTTAAAATAATATGTTGTGTGAGCAAATATCCCAATTAATGGATAATTTTATGACTTACTCGTATTACAAGTGTCGTTCAAAGATCACAAATCATAACCAATTTAAACAAATATTTATGTGCTGCATTCAAATAGTAAATTTCTCTACTTGCTGCTGCGTGTAAATGCAAGTAATATCGTCGAGGTACATAGAGGCTTTCATATTATGGTAATATGCTATAAAATGCCTAAGCAGAAAAAATTACCAAAAATATTTAATGGTTCCTGTGGTATGATGTAGGAATATATCAATAAATTTTGTAACAGTGCCTTCCATAATGACAGCCGACTGAAGCTACTGCCAAGTAATTAAGAGCGCAAATATAGCACGTAGCACTACATTAATAACATCATCATATAACATGTCGGAGACTGCTGTTTCACATATTAAAGTGGCCTTCTATAGGTTTGTTTGCATTCAAAATATTGTGGCAATTATTGTATAGGTTACATGGGTATGACGTTTACATACATTAAAAATGACATCTTTCAACATGGCACATTAAATATAATGCAAATTATTGCATTTAGTAAATACAGTAAGAAATTCCAGCATGCAAAGATAAGTTTGATTCGGTTTGATTGTTAGAAAGATGTCACGTGTAAAAATGCTTAAAATTTCTTAAATTATTGTGCCAGTAATAGACTCTAGTACAAATTGTATCGTTTCGGTAGTTTCTGTAAAATTATGTCAAATCGCTTTATATTCTAAGTGCAAAATTTGACAGCAAATTGTTGAATAGATGCCGAAACAAATCGTAACCATTTTATTATTGAGATGGAGCAATTTTTCAAATGTTTGCAAAAAGTGTATATTATTAAGCTTATTAAATTATCTTTGTACAGATAGAATATTAAGTTTGATGGAAATATGACTTTTGGTTCAGTATACATATAATTATAACTTAAAACGTTAAAAAACTTGCTCTTTAAAATTTTTTTTTCATATACTTTAGTCGAATATAAGGGTGAGTTACCAAAGCACTACTGGTGTGACAAATTTGGTGGGTGTCTGTGAAGTGGTTACTAAGAAAAGATATAAGATAATTATGCCCTATTGTTTATGAAAATTGCAAAACCCAGAAAGAATGCACCGAATGAATCCAAACTCAGGGGATGTGTAGAACAGTGTACCAACACTAAGTGATTACGAATGCAGAGAAATGGCGTACATGTAGGCCCAGCAGTGCCCTCTTTTGTGTGACCGGAATGATCCGTGTTATGCCAAGCTCATTCAATGAAGAGCCTTCAAAGGAAATGAGATCAGGTGCCAGTATACCTCGTCGACGTTAAAGGGCTCCAATCAGCATGTAAGTGACTTCTAACGCGGCAGAATGATCGTTCTCCAAGAAACGGGTTTGTCATACAGTGACATATCGGCTCGTAGAGGGCATGATGCTACGAGAGTTATGCGAGTGTGGCACCAGAGGACAGAAGAGGGACGTACACAGCGAAGAGTGGATACTGAACCATGCAATGTGACTACAACATGGGATCACTACTATCTTGTCCACATGGCCGTAACGGACTGTACAGCCTCGTCAACAGTGTTGGACCGACAATGGAGCACTGCAGCGGGTGTAGACCTGTCTGCGTCGACGGTTCGACGCCGTCTGCTGCGGGATGCACTGGTGGCACGCATGCCATTGCGTCGGCTTCCATTGTCCAGAAACCACAAATACCTCAGACTTCAATGGGCACGTGAATGCCGTCGCTGGCGTACTGAGCAAAAAATTTAGTAACTTTGGATGAGTCCCACTTCAATCTGTCCTACAGTGATGGCCGCATACGTGTTAGACGCTACGGTAGTGATCGCAATCTGGCAGCCTGCATTGTGTAATGGCATAGCGGAAGAACTCCCAGTGTAATGGTTTGGAGCAGCATTGGATACAACATACGATCTCGACTCCTGCGCATTGAGGACAATCTGAACAACAACCGCTACATCAGAAATGTTTTAGAGCCCGACGTACTGCTACTCCTTCAGGCGACTCCACATGCCATATGTAGCAAGACAATGCCCTGTCACATGTGACGAGGAATGTGCAAGTCTTCTTCAATGAACGATGGGTACCGCTGCTTCCCTGGCCTGCACATTCGCCTGGGATGGCCCCCATTGAACACAACTGGGATATGGTTGGTCGGCGACTTGTTCATCACGGACCTCCAGCAACCACTGTTTACGCTTTATTGTCTCGCATACAAACCGCGTGGAGGGAGATTCCCTAAGAACATACCCAGGTCCTCTTTGATTCCATGCCACGACGTTTAGGGGCTCTGATGGCAGCACGTGGGGGCTTCACAACATACTGAATTCTCAAGGACAGAGATCATGTACAGTTCTGTAATCCTAATCATTTGTGCAGTGTCATGTACCTAATCTGTGACAAAGTTTATTTCAATTACATGTATCCTTCTTGGTGTTGCATTTTTCACAAACGTTTGTGTATTTCAGGTGGATCCATCCTCCAAAATAACAGGCCAATGATGATATGTGTTTCTGAATTAAATCCAAATATCGTGGACTGTCAACATACCAGATTTGGTTTAAGTCTTTGAAATAATTCCTGAGATATGACATAGATATGACCAAAAGTTGAAACTGTACGCCATTTTGATAATAAGCAACAGGAATGGTTGAAACATATAAAATGCAAGCAGCCTTACTAAGTGCTATAGGCCCTAAGTCACATATGTTTGGTGAAAATATGTGGACAAGTTCGAAAGTTTTTAAGGGAACGTAGTCTCATAAGGCAAGCTTTCCTTCGAACCATAGGATAAATTATAAACATATATACTGGCAGGGTATTTAAAATTTGCTGTAAATATCTGGGAATGAAGTAGCTATTTTATCTCTTCACGGTTATCCGGACAGACCATCGAAATAAATCGTATATTATAAAGGTATCATGTTATTCGAAATGAATAGTGAAACAGTAGGAAGATATCTTCCTTGGCCGAGGTGGTCAAAATGTTAACTCCTTACTGCGATACCAGAATTTTCATCCTGGGTGTTCTATGGGCGGGAAACTTTTATTACATTTAAGTTCAGTTTAGCTTATCTTATAATGAGATAAAGTTATGACATACCCAATTTTAGTTTTTGTGTAGTTGATATTGACCCATCTAGTGCCATGTATAAATAATATTTACATATGTACGGAGTTACCATAAATATGCATCTCCGTATTTACAGTTTGCTAGTAACCTGGTAGAGCAGGAACCGACAGCAATGAAAATTTTAAATTGGTTAATGTGTGTGTTGGTTTAGGAGGGGGGGGGGGGTGGTGTTATCAGTGGTAACAGCGAATTCATATCTTCTTCAGAAATTTTAGTGGAGGTAATCTGGGCTCTTGCTAGTCCTGCAATCATCAGCTCTTAGTCAAACAAATGTTACAAAACGTAATTTTTTTGCTATAAAATAATAATTATGTGTTGGAGGAATTGATTTGATCCTTTTTCATTTTCCTCCCGTTGTAAAGCAATTAGGAAGAGGGGATTTGCGAGGGCGGTGCTGGGGTTGTTTCATTGTAAAAGAATTGACAAGAGAGGGTTGGCAGTGAATTTTCATTTTGAAACTGTCAGGTCATGAAAGAAAGATAATTTAAATTCAGATTCAGTGTGATGACACAACAGGTAATCTGGAACACTTATGATACATTTACGATGTTCACATATAGTTTAAAGTTTTCCTTTTCGTTCCAGGTGAGTGCTTTGGTGGTACAGAAACATATGAGAAGACAGCTGGCGTTCAATTTATGTTTGGAACATCTCAAGGTATCTTGACGCAGCCTGGTACCGGTATAACTAGAGATTGCACTGCTATCTGCAGACAGACTCCGACATGTGCGGCTTTCACAGTCGGTATGTAACTTCTGATCCGGAACGTGACGTCTCTGTATACCCACATTTTGCTAGCTTTGTAATTCTGTTTGTTAATCCACAGATTATGAAAAGTCACGATGTCAGTCCTTCAACATGGACTCCGCGGGACATCGTAACAACCTACATGACAACATAGGCAGCAACTACTTCGAGAAAATCTGCCTACGAGGAGGTGCGGTGAGCCCATTTCTATCACAAATATTTATATATTATGTATGGTAGTAAACTAATTTATCCAGATATAATATTCTCCTGAAGCAATAACTTTTATAGATTCCTATTAATGTATCCATGTTTAATATATTTCATCGAAATGAGATGTGGCTTACATAGCAGGTACAACTTCGAACATCATTTATACATTATAGGCCTACATTGCTAACTCCATTTTCTAACATTTTACTGCCCACTTTTTATTTCACCGAGAAATAGCAAACACAGAACAAAACTTACAAAAATATGGGGTTTTTTAAAAATATAAACTGACTGTTACTATACTATTTTCATTTCAAATAATGATACACCTGCATACCTGAATTGGCAAAAGTTTGGAAAACTTCTCCGGAGATGATTGTTTCGCCTATTACAAAATTAATCAACTATCGTATCCCACTATGAAGGTTATATTTTTAATACCAGATGCTAATTTTATTAAAGTATTTTTAAAATCCATTTTATTACTTTAACGATGATGTATGATTATGGAATAAACTTATATATAATAAGACAAATCGCCCTAACATTTTGGAAAATTGGATCTGAGAAAATAGATTGAGATGAAAAAAATCTTCTTTTACAGTTAATTAACATTGTATCGCTGTCATAGTTCCTTACATATATTTAGCATATATTTTTTTCCCAAAAATGGCGGGTGGATATGTTCATCCCTTAGAAATATTTTGTACTTTCATTAGTGCAGCAAATATTTCAAAATACGTCTTTTTTTAAACTTTAAAATTGAGCGCCATTGCAAAGGAAACATTTTAACATTTAAATATAAATTTCTGTGGAATTCACTTTAAGGTTTCTCAGGTAATTTTATTATAGTTGAATTGAAAAGGGGCATACCGATACACAGGCATACAGAGAGTATGCTCAACCTCTTAAGCTCCCGATTGTCCCATCGGTATTTTAATGTTGTACTAGAGCATGTTTAGGTCTCTTTTACATAAGGCAGAATAAGCATAGTAATTAATGCTTATGGACAAAAAACATAAGATAGTCTCCGTTTTAGTAATGATATGTCCCACAAACCTTTTAGTTAATGAGCATACATGTACCGGATGATTCACCTAAGCCTGCGGATTGAGAAGTTATGCAATACCACCGTGTGACAGCCCATGGCGCAAATACTGGACCCCGACATTGCCGCTAAGTCCGGGTTCGATTCCCGGCGGTGACAGCAAGTTTTTAAACAATGATTACTAGTGCTTAAACATGTTTATAAATAATTATATGTTATAATGAATTTAATACAGAATGACTAATAATAATAAATAAATAATAATATACATAACAAACTAATTAATACATAATTACACAGTGATAACATGTTATGTTTGTAGTGCACACCGCGCAAAATTACGGTGGTGATGACGAGCCCAAGTAGGACGTCGCCACGTCCTACTTGGGCACTAGTTAAACCGCAAAGGTTTACGTAGTGTCAAGGGCAATATACCGTCAAACGCACCTGGCTTCAGTGTGCGGGTTTTTACTCGATCGCACGGTCATGTTGGAAAACGAGACGTGAGATCGAACCACATACGAGGCATTTAATGTTAATCTACGTAACTTTCAGCATATGTTAACCAGTAATTTTAATTTTCGCAATCCCTTACATTAAGAAAAGAAGACACATCAGCACCATCATCGCCGGTACTCTGGTGACCGAGTTTTTCTGCACGGCGAGTTATGACTTCAATTCCCGCTGGCAGCAGTTACTCAATATTCTAACTCTGCCAAAGGCATCCGCCATATTACAAATTCGGCATTACAACTGTTAAAGTTAATTTGTGCTTTTAATTTGTCAATAATTTTACTTTAGGTTTTGATTTTAACTTCAGCCATCATTTGTCCAGTTAATTCAGTAATAAATCAATCCTACCATTAAATTATATCTTTTATTTTTCATGTAACGATTTTGCAAAAGTATTCCTCAATTTCAGAAATTTCTTCAAGTGTGTCGCTGGAATCCCTGAGCAAGCTTAAAACGTGTTAGATTTCTGACGTGGCACATGTCTTTCGAACGTCACGTTTAATATATGCACGTTGGGGTTTAGTTGATACGTAAATTAATACCTCTCTGTCTCACACACACGTGCACACATTCACACCATGTAAATAGTACGCTTTTTTTGGTGGCAACTGGCAAATTTTCTTGTTTCTAGGCGTACGACTATAGGTCATCTAATTGCCTGCTACATTTCCGTTTAGCAGTCCGTCATATCGCATGTTTAAAATTATGTACACTATAGTAATTACTAGTATAGTTACACCTGACACTATATAATGACGAATTAATTACTTTGTGATGTATATAATTATTTATTTATTATTATTACTCACTGTGTATTCAATACATTATCACACTAGTGAGCAGACATGCGTACATATTTGAGTGCATTTATACATAGACATGCATAGTATGTTTAAATAGTATTAAGCTTCAGGTGATAAAATATCACAGATTATACATTTTTCCTTTTACGTAATCCTCTACTCTCTCAATACAAGCGATAAAATAAATGCTTTAAATTTGGAAGCTATTTAAGAAGTCACCTTCAGTGATCGCCTACAGCTCACGCGCACATTAGTATGTATGTTTAGAATGCCATTAAATATTTACGCTGATTTTAATTTTAGGGAAAGCGCAAATGTTGCCGGTACCAAATACGGTAAATAATGGAGGTGATGGATCACATTAACATGTTGTTTAGCCAAAACAATGCAAAGCCGTTATCGCCGTGTCAGCAGGGGGATTGTCTTGAAGTTCATCGAATTTTTCTGACACACCCCATTCCTTCTTTGCTGCCTTCGTTGAAACCTTCGTTTCTGTTTCACTTTTACCAAACTTAAAACCAAATTTAATACGCGTGCTTATTCTCTGTAACTGCGTGTTCACACACATACACACACAAAACTTTCGTATACGGCAAAGTTGCTTAATACTAAAAGAACATTCGAACACCATGAAAAAGACTACATAGTAATTGTTTTTATCAGTGGCTAATAAATTATGGCATATGCCTCTCAAGCTAAATAATAACTCTTAGAACTTGTCATACATACAGTCAGGTTCACACGTGCGTATTATTATGTGTCCATGATACTGATAGAAACAGTGGAATTATCACTGATTCAGATTTAGAGTGTAGCTAACGCGCATGCGTGAAGGGAGGGAAGTCCGAAGAGGAGGTAGGGATGGAGAAAGGGAAGTGGAACCGAGGTCCGAAACATGGCGGAGTGTCGACAGAATTCAAATTTAACCTGAGGAGCGCAATGCAATCATTACAATCTCCTAACATAAAAACATCCGAGAGTCAGGTCCACAGTTCCAAGAAACCAAAGAATACACTGAACGCAGAGACATCAGATACATACATCCAGAAGACGAAAAGTACATACATTTCGAGGAGACACATACTCAAGCGAGGTGTTCAAAGAAGTTGACAGACATGTATGGTAGGTGTGCAGTTACAATCACAAATCGCGTTATGACATAAAAACAACCGTATTGACGTTAACAAGTTCGAGTCCCTGTCCCCGGGGACAATGTCATTATACGTAGCGCATCTCAGTGCAAAATAGAGACAGGTTTACACCGCGCAACCAGCGCCTGGCGGACCAGAAACTTCTCGGCCACCGTTGTTAGCGTGTTGGCGAAGGAAGGAATGAAAAGGGAGGGGGGGAGAGAAGTCACCAGTGAGATTGCAAGCGAAAGCCCAACTCAGTTCGCAGCAGGAGAACGCCGTCACCCACACTCTACGCCAGTCCGGACCACGGACTGGTAAAAAACCAGAGAGAAACAAACAGACATCAGAAAGGTGTACATTAAAACAAAACATGACATCAAAGTGTTGGGGCCGAAAACTTGGTAATAGTGAACAGGCCCACAAACTTCGGAATAAACTTTGACCCCAGGTCCTTCTCACCATAAACTAGCGCGAAATTCTTACATAAAACTGAAACCCCTACAGAAAAGGGCACAGTTATTCTATCTTTATCCAAGCGGGTCAACACCTCACCCTTGGGTTCGTCCAAACGTAGAGCCACATCATGAAGGTGGCGGTCCCAGGTAGTGGCATCTAAGAAAGGAGGTACAGAAATGATCCAAATGTTTAAAAATGGATGGGTTAAATGACAACCCAATAACGGCCAGGAAGGTGGGAAGCCCGTGGAATCGTGTACCGCACTGTTAAATACTACACTTATAAAATCCATATCACGAACCCACATAGTATGATCCTTATTATACAAAGAAGTTAGACAAGCCATTCATGTTCTTGTTAAAACGTTCAACCTGATCCCCTTTGGAAAAATAAGGACTTGAAGTGAAATATTTAATTGACCAATGGAAGCAAATATTCTTAAAAAAGACTGACGCATTCTGCGTCCCTATATTTTATTCGTCAGAACACACGCTCTGGCGAAGCTCGCAGGCAGACGACCGCAATAAGGATTAAGGGTTTGGCGGATGTGATGGCAGAATGGTGCCAGGATGGCCCGGCGGAACGACCACGTGCGGAGGAAGGCGGATGCAGCTGCATCTCGCAGCTGCCAGGGATGCAGAGCCCACACCAGTGGCGGCGCCTGTCCCAGGCTAGCTACCGCCATAAACATTGATAGCTTTTGGCGGGCGTGCTGGGATAATAACGACACGATATCCGGAGGCATAAGAACAACACGTCCGCCGAACCAAAGAGGCCACCCAAGAGTTCCCGCATGTGCAGAACGGAACAATAAACTTCCATACCAGAGTCGAGGGGCGACGCCGGACCCAAGTGCGGATAGCTAGTGCACCGAACATGTGTTTACGACCAGGGGACCCACCAAGTAGCACGTGCAGGGCGAAGCACTAAAACCTCTAGGCGAGAACCGAGGGACAACGCCGCCCACGTGTTTTACGACTTAGGTGGACGCGGCGGCCGCCCCGGACACGTGCAGAGATGGTGCAAGTTGAATAGTGCGATCGAGCCTACAAAACCACGAGGAGGAGGAAGGAACGGATCAGTCAGTCTAGGACCGAGCAGTCAGGCAGTCAGTCGGGGGACCTGAAGCGAGGCATCCAGGTCGGGGCCGGACGAAGCCAGTGCGAGGATCGATCAGTCAGTCAGACGTCGTCGAGCGAGCAGTGTGGAGAGAGCCAGGAGTTCAAAAGGGCGTCAAGACGCCAACGCCGATCGAGAGATAGTGTCGCAGCCTAGATGTTACAGTCTACCTACCGAAAGATGAAGCAGTCCCGAGATCGCCGGCTGAGAGAAGACCAGCACCGCAAGTCAGGTAAGTAGAGTTCCACACCAAGTGTGAAGAATCTTGCCCCCCACGACGCAAAATCGTCGCGTCATGCCATACGTAGCCCACATAGGAAAAGGGGAGGGGAGAGTTGTCTCGTGAGTTCATTTACCAGTTAACCTGTTAAGCAACAATAACACTCGATTATGTGAACTCGCAAAGGAAGTGTATTGATTTGGTAAATTAGCACTAGGGACAATATGTCGACATATTCCTACGCCCTAACACGGAGGGCCAGCATCAATCGCTAGCGCCTCACGCCGAGAGCAGATTCAATACCTACTTATAAACCACAGCATTGGGCAGGTATCAAGACCGACTAGAAATAACGGGCGTTATTCGTAAAATATCTGCAGTAGCCCCGAAAATTTTCCGAACATGATCCAATAAAGTTATAACAATGGTCGGCTCCTTCATATTCCTGAGCAGCAACTAAATCACAAATTTCAAAAATGTGTCCAATACAATAAACAAGAAAGCATTTCCATTCCGGAAATAAATTAAAGGCCCATATGCAGGATGAGTATCAAAGAATACCCCAAATTTGAGGGTCTACAATATCGAAACGAAACAACCTACAACCTTGACTGACCAATCAAATGAACCGTGGAACAATGAAGTTGGTTTACCATACATTCATAAATGTTCAATACGACCACCATGAGCGACCCGAACGATGTCTACGCGATAATAAAACTCGTTCCACACTATTGTCAGCATGTCGGTGTTACGGTTTGGATGGCGTTCTTAACTCTCGGTTTGAGGTGGTGAAGGGGTAGCGAGCTCGCATTCGGCTCGTCAATGCGAAGGAGATGGTCTGGGGTTTACTTTCCCAGATCGAGGTAGACGATGCCTTCATGTCTAAGCTGGTTTTTAGCGAAGAAGCGACGTTCCATACAAATAATAAGGTGAACCGGCACGAAGTTCGGATATGGGGTCAGGAGCCTCCACATGCAACCACCGAACACGAGTGCGCTTCCCCCAAAGTGAACGTGTTTTGCGTTGTATCCAAATACACCGTTTTAGGCCCTTTCTATTTTCACGAGCCCACAATTACTGGAATCCCTTATTTGGGCATGCTTACAGAGTGGTTGTTTCCTCAGTTAGAAGAGGTGATGGGGGACTTCATTTTCCAGCAGAATGGTACTCCATCCCGTTGGCACCTAGCTGTTCGCGGATACCTGAACATGACGTTGCCGCAACGCTGGACTGGTAGAGGAGCAGCTGGTGATCGGGCTCTTCGTCACTGGCCCCCAAGAATCCCAAATCTTACCCTGTGTGATTTTTCTATGGGGATATATAAAGGGTCAAGTTTTTCGTCCACCATTGCTGGCTAACATTAACGACCTCAAAACGAGAATTACGGACGCCATTCTAACCGTAACACCGGACATGCTGACAAGAGTGTGGAACGAGTTCTATTATCGCATAGATCGTTTGGGCCACTCATGGTGGTCACATTTAAATCTATAAAGGTATGGTAAACAAACTTCACGGTTCCACGGTTCATTTGATTGATCAGTCAAGGTTGTTGGTTGTTTGGTTTTGATATTATAGACCTTCAAATTTGGGATATTATTTTATACTCATCCTGTATATCCAAATGGACCACATGCCAAGGGCAGTCTGGAACCTGAATTTTAACCTGGCCGAAATTTGTCTGCAAGGCCTGCTTACAATTCTGACAATCTTGGCGTTTGCACATATTGAACCAAATCAACCATTAACATATGTCAAGCTAAGAGTGCCGATATTTTCAAAATGGTTTGATTTATTCCCAAATGACTTTCAGAAGAGCGAGTAGTGGAAGTATTTCAATAACATAGGCCGTAACCCCTCAGGCACTACAAATTTTTTGGCACGCCCTCTTTTGCCTGTAAAATAAATCGGCCGTCTTTAATAAAGTACTGATACTATACACCTGCGGCGATATCGGGTTTAATCTGACTGCACCACGTATCAGAACTCTGCGCCTGCCGAAGCTGCACAAAAAATTCCGGAAAATACTTAATAAATATAACGCGGCAAGTTGTTCAGCCTCTACCTGCTTAAAGTCGGTCTGATCGAACATTCTTGATAACGCATCTGTGACAGAGTTGTCCACTCCCTGCACATGATGCACCTTAAATCGGAACCGTGACAGACAAAGCACCCAACGTCTTAACTTCCCTTGTTGGGGCTGGTGATTAATAACCCAGCTTAACGCCTGGTTATCGGTAAATAAATCGCACTCGTCATACTCTATATACGAAGCAAATTTCTCCAGCTGAAATAAGCGAGCAAGCGTTTCCTTCTTATATGTCATGAGAAGACATTCAGTTTCGGTTAGCGATCTACTTGCAAATACTACTAGTGCAATATTCCCAGCCATCCACTAGCCCAACGTGGCTCCTACAGCCTACGAGGACACATCCAACTAAACTACGAAACGACGCAGAAAGTCGCGCAGTGTCAGAACAGGTGGGGAACAAAGTATTATCGTGAGCAAGCCAAAGGCCTGCTCCTGTTCTGGACACCAACTAAATTCAATTAATTTTTTCTTAAGTTGATTCAGGTGAGCGGAAATTTCCTTATAAGGTTCAATAAATAGTGTGTTATAGACTATAAATTCTAAAAATACCTAGACACCCTTCTAGGTTCGCGGACGCAGGAATTGAACAATAGGAGCTACCCGATCCGGATCTGACAATAGCTTTCCCTCACAAATTAAATAGCTAACGAACTTCACTCTATTTGCCACCAAGGTCACCTTGTCCGGATTTACCACCACTCAGATCTCCCTAATTCGCTCCAAAACCTTACGAAAGTGAACTAAATGAGATTATGTCCCCTCACAATAAGTAATTACGTCATCGACGTGGTTGAAGACAAAATTGTACTTGAAATCTGCCAACTCACGGTCCAGAACATGCGATAAGGCCTGATTTCCATAATTTGCCCTCATGGGGATCCTTCTAAACTCATGTTGGTTCCACGGAGTGTTGAAGGCTGTGTACTTCCTGAGAAGGGTCCAAGAGACATTGGTGGAAACTGTTATTTATATAAAGCACTGAATACACCTTAACGCAACCCAAATGTTGCAATGCACAGTCAACCATGGGAAGAGGAAAGGGATTCTTATGGATATTCTTATTTATTAAGGAGTGATTAACTACAAGGCTGTACTTGTTACTATCCCGCTTCTTTACTAGAAATCCCCGTGAACAATATTCCGATGTAGATTGAACAATCGCCCCAGTCTGCAGCAATTTTTTAATTTTCTCGCAGAAAGCCTGAAGCATAGGAGGACAGCGAAAATGATTGCCGCGAATGGGTAAGTCATCGACCAGGGTAAATTTCTAGGGCAGGACATCGCAATACCATATTCTAATAGAAATAACATCACTGAATTCTTCCCGTAATTTATACAGGCTCTCGCCTAGATCCATAAACGAACTGATATTCACACAGAGACGTTGACCTTTAAGCTCCACATCCAACCCACGATCCAAACTCATTTTCATATTAGGTGCAAACCCAATCAACAATGTGAAATCATCCAAATTATCTGTTGCACAAGCCTGACCAAGAAACTCGATGCTGAAAATAACATCGTAATATTACACGGGCAATACCCAGAAAAGGAATGTCCAAGAAAATGTTCCTATTTCCAAGTGCAAGTCAACAACGTGCTTCGCTTTTAACACTTCGTTATTAGCTATACATATCTGCAACTTCTCGACACGACGAACGTGTGACCATGAAAGCACCTTAGCATGTAAACTTATATACAAAACTCTAGCTGACTACGCAGTGCATCGCGCCGGTATCGAGCAAGGCCACGTAACATGTTCTCCCACACGCAACTTGCACAATGCATTTCTTGACTGAATGCGGATTTTTTTGCACGTTTGAACGACGACTGGAAGCATTGCACAAATTCCCAGCCATCATTTGTTTCCCACCTGGGTACATCCAGCCCGTGTGTGTCCGATTTGCCTGCAGCGAAAACATTTATGCCAATGAAAGGTTGTACTTGGCTGTGTGCACTCATGGCTGACGTGTCCCCACACGGCACAATTACATCAACGACGATTTTTCCACCCTATCATGTACTATGGTGACATCACCAATACGTACATGCGTAGTAGCTGACTGAATGACCGGACCGAAGGAAAAGTCGTAAGGTATTCTGCTGCAGCAGCAAACGCCCTTCTACCTCTACTGTAATCACCCGGAGTTTAGATATAGTTCGCCGGACAGGCAATAACACACACAATGTTCGTACATGTTAACGATTTCCTCCTCGGGAAACTCCAATCACAAATAATGCTGATGGGCAACCACAGAGTCTACAAATTCTATCAATGGCTAACCAGGCTGCTGAAGATGGTGAACTAGGTCTGTACGTGCGCTTGATACATGCAGTTTGGGTATGAGCTAAAACTGTTTGGTGGAAATTATGAAACGAACCGCCTGGACAACTTATCTCCTCAACAATCAGCTGTAAAGCATAGCCCTCAAATTTGAATGACAACGCACGTAGTAGAGTTTTGTAATTGCACAAACAGAAGTCAATAATTTTCGCGAACACAATAAATAATAATAAAATGGTGCGGGGATCCACTAAGGATAGAGCCAGGATTTTTTGTATTGACTGGAACAGTAATTTATTAGAGAAGAGACTGCCACTCACCGAACGCACCTCCTCCTCAACGTGGCTCGACACGCAGCTGCGGCCACTCCAGAAAATGACCGCCGTCCATCGCAAATGTGCTACCGTCGCCTCCGGTGAGAAAGTGACCCCACAGTCGGTTACGAACTTTATCATTTCTTCTTTGCGGAGTCCGTAAAGAAACCCCACATCCTCGGCTATTTTACATGAAACCAAAAACCAGAAATGTAAAAGGAAACAGAGTTGCGCAGATTAACTTGTGCAATGTACAAGTCGTATCACACAAGAAGAATACTAATTCACTATAAAACATTTTATTCAACAAATTGGTGATCACAATCCTTTTAGTATTCCACAAAAAAAACCTCATATTGCATCCTGTAGATTCATTTTCGAACTGAATTGTAATATATGACCTGACAACATAATCTGTAAATAATTATGTTAAAAATACAAATGGGCCCAATATTCTCAATACCTTTAACATACATTCCATGTACGCGACATATACTCGAAACTCAACCTACCAAAGGTGCCTGCACAGGAAATCATTTAAATTATGAAAATATTTTAATTGAATCAAAATACCAAACTCTGCGAGGGGGGCTCTGAGAGAGCCAAGGCAAACCCCATCGCTCATGTAGCACATAATTAACATGTTAAAATTACAAAATAAAAATTTGACATTATTGCATAAAGGTAATGTAAAATACCGGATAGTCTGTTACAATTTTTGAATATTAATAAATGTCCTCTAGGTGGATGAAGAATTCATGACAACAAATAACGCAAGAGCTATAGAAGTGTGGTAGACTTTGACTTCTGTGGAATGCTACAAACATCACTGTGGCAGGCCGACATCAGCAAAAACAATTACACCGACTTTACACCACAATGACACATCAACACGTAAAGTTAACCTAAACCATAATTTAAAACCGGAATTCAGAAGGAATTTCGAATAAATGTATACCATAAATCCAGGTGAAGTTAACTAGCCCCTGGAATACTAAATATAACACTTCGTTGCACTCAACCCACCTGCATGGCTAGAGCTGGACGTCACCGACTTCACATAATCATAACGTATTTCAGATTGGGCCGGAGAGGTGCAGAAAGACGACTTTACAGGCATGGCCATAGCAAAACATTACAATCCGAAGGAGGATAAATGTAGTTATCACGCATGCGTGAAGGGAAGGGAATCCAAGGAGTTGGTAGAGACGGAGAAGGGGAAGAATATCCGAGGTCCAAAACATGGCGGAGTGGTGGCAAAATTCAAAATTAACCTCAGTAGCACGATGCGATCATCGCTACATTAAAAACTGAAATAATTTAATATTTTATGAAAAATTATTAAATGATTGGGTAACAGTCAAATGTTCAAATAAATGTTAATTTTTAAAATGAAAAATACTAAATTAATTTTATTAAAATAATTAAAACATAAACTTAAATGTGTTCTGTATTGTCAGTGATACAAATTACCATGACTGTTCGATTAAAGTTTTTGAGTGTATTAAATCAATTGAAAAAGAAGCACATAATTATCCATTTTTATGTGATTAAGGTAAATATAAATCTTATAAACTTTTGTAACATTTATCATTATTTAATCATCATGAATTACGTTAAAATAAGCAAAATGATACTAATTGATGTATATATTATCAAACCATCAACAACCAACCATGTGTTTTAATAAAAATGTTCCTACTACTGATAAGCACAATTAATAGTGTATAAATTTCAAAACATAAAATGTAATAAAAAATTTATGTTTGACATATTACTGGTGTTTATTAGAAATTTTTCGTTAACAACACAATTTTCTGAAGCTTATTTCAATTGATAATTTTTTTTATATTTTAAAGGAATTTTTCGATGCATGTATTAAGTAATTTAAAAGAACCAATACATTATATTTCTAATCCATTTTAACCTTTTTACATACAGTAATATACATTTTTCTACATTAATTGATAACTGTTCATGTACCTAAAAAAATAATTATATGAATAAATTAGCATCAGCATTAACTAACATATCAATATAAACAAGTAGCAATTGTTTTATATGCATATTTTAAATATAAAGATATTAAAATTTAAAATTGTCCTATAGAAGCGATGCAATGTTTACGTTAATAAAATTAATTCCAGTAAAATATGTTGTACACATTTGCTATAAATCTAAAAAAATATAAAATATAAATTATTATTAACATAGCTAATAAGGAAATAAAATAGTTTTTTTTAGAAAGTTCTTCATTAATATAGTTGACATTAATTAATAAAAATTCATGAAATATGTAGTTTTTATTAACTTTGGAAAAACGTTTATTTTGCGAATAGTAATTAAAATAATAATATATAAATAAAAAAATTTAATTTTAAAATATTAGGGAATAAATTTTTACAGGACTTTAAATATAACATGAGATTTTATAATATATCATTATAATTAAAATATTGGATGTATCATAATATTATATAATCTTACATATTTTTATATTAGTTATTTCAAGTAAATTTTGCAATTTCATGCGATTTCTTGAAATAGATTTTGAAAACATATTCAATAAATTTTAGATATTTAAATTAATACATTCAAAATAATCGATGAAACCTAATCCAAAACAAATCTTTATTAATAATGTTTGCATCTTCGTTGTATTCGCGAAATTATTTAATGGAATAATGGACATCATCAACCAAAAAATAAAATTTGTCAAAACTTTCGATTTAATTTTAAAAAATAGGAAAATAGTGAGAGAGATCTCGATATATCTACTTATATGTTCAAGTTCCTTAATTTTTCAATATTTTTTTCATGATTTTAAAATTAATAATTTTACTTATGTTGTTATTCTTTAACAAATGTTCTCACTTTAATTTAATTTGGTTTTCAATGTTAAACACTGATAATTATAAGTTTTTTTTGGGTTCTGAGATACAAGTAATAATTTTTCGTAAAATATATCCTAAATAATTATAAATTACACAATAAATCATTAATCACAATAAAATATTTTTAATAGGTTTTGCATCTCTTTTTGGAATAACAATTTTTATGGTTTCATTTTTTAACACAATCGCATCCATCTAAAATTAATCATTATTTTCCAGAAAATTTTTTTTAAACATCTTTCACAAGGGAAATTTTTTCTTTTGCCATTTTTAATTTGTGTTTAAATGAATCTTTAAATAACTTTAAATAACAAATCGACATATTTACGTATTCCATATTTGGTTATTTTGTAAGGATAAATTTGATTTTTTATTAAAACACAAACATTTATTTAAAATTTTAATAATATCTCGAATTTTGCATAGCAATAATTATCATTGATATTCCGAATTTTTTTTTAATTTCATCAGTATATTAACTATTTTTATTGCATGTTTTTTTTGTTGAGCATTTATTAGAAATTTTGAATGTAAAAACAAAATATTCTCTTTCTTAAAATAAATATATCATTTTTCTTTTGAATTACTTTGGTGATGCAATATGTTATAAACCTCATAACAGAGTATATGTATTTATAAATTTAAATTATAGTATAATTAACATTTTTAAAACTTTTTCCACTTCCTCAACCTTAAAATTTTAAGTTATCTTGATACTTTTTCATTGTACTTATAAAAAAATTTGTCCTACTTCAATTATTTATATATATTGAATTTTTTTTAAATTCACTTTTTCGGGTATATTTATTCTGAAATAATTAGGGAAATAATTTATATTCACTTAGGCATTATTGTCATGGTATAAATATTAGTAATATTTATTTTAGTTTCATTTCTAACTGACTATTTATTAATTTGGTTTAACGTTACATTTAAGTCAGGGTCTGTAACAGTTGCAATTATTCCTTCATAAGTATTATTCAAATTTATGAGGTTAATTTCTTTCATGGAAAATCTTTAAACTCATAAACATTGAATGAATATGGATTGTTATTTATCATATAATTATTTTCTGATATACTTAAATTTATATTACTCTCACCATTAAATATTTTTATCACAAAACCATTGGTTTTTCGTATTTTTATTATATATAAATTGATATTAGATGCCAATAATTGTAAATTAATGAGAAATTAAAATTTTAATATACTAAACAATCATTTTGTTTAATTTTGTTTACTCTCTTCTTAAAAATGTTAATACTAAAATTAATAAAATCCAATATTTCTTAACAATGTATTTATGAGTAATTGTATTGCTTTTACAGTATTGTTTAGACTTTTCTCATGTTATAATTTTATTAAGAAATGTGTTGATTTTACACTGCACATAATGTTCCATAATTGTTTTATTTTTTACAGCAAAATAAAATCCTCATTGTAAGAAATAATATTGGTATAAAACAAATCTACATTTGCTCTTTTTCTCAATATTTATTTATCATTATTTTTATTAAAGAAATGGCATTAAATTATTATTAATTATATATGTATATATTATTCACCTTTCAAATATATAGCCTACATATTTTTATTTTTTTTATGATTTTTGATTACATATTAAAAATGTATTTTATTATGTATTTTTCATGTTTATTACAAATATTGGTGTAAACCCCATTTTTCTGAAATTTCGTTACCTACTTTTTTGATAAAATCATGTATGTTATTAATAATAACATTTCTAAAAAGTAAGATCATGTTTATCTCTTGAGTGTTTCTTTGTAAAACCACTTTAATCTTTAAAATTTTACAATTTTTTAATTAGTTTGTGTTGTTTTCTTTGTTAAAAACTTAATCCTCATTACAGGGTTAATTTAGGCGTTATTAAAGGTGAGATATGTTCAACAATTATATATAAATGTTTTTTTATTTTTTGACATTTTCAAGTTTACATTCTATAGCTATTATTCATGTTTATCATGAGTAAAAGTCTTCTTACAAACATAAGAAAAATGGCTTCATATTTTATAAATAATATAATATTAACTTATTTTTTAAAACTAATTCATGGTAATTAGGTTATGATATTTGGATCACAAAAGTATGTTTTTAAAATTATTTACCACAATTATATAACATTAAGTAATTGGAAGATTTTTCGTTATTTTCATTTATTATAAATTTTTGTTAAAAAAGCCCAAATATTGTTTATTTCAATGTTGAAATATAATCCTGTTTTTACTATTTATTAAAAAAATTCCAACTTAAAACAAAATAAAAACTGTAAAACTCTTTGTTTGGTCACATTTTTGTAGTTCAATATCGTTTTGCATTTTTAAATGTTTCCTTAAAATTTGTAATATTACATATTTTCATTCGGTTTTTTTTTTTTTACATTAGAAGTATTGCATTTTTTACCCAATATAAGTGACATATTTTCATTATTTGTTTGATGTGTTTTTGCACGAAGTTGGAATTTTCATCTATTTTAAGTGATTTTATGCTGAATTTTAATATCGATTTTAAAAATTCGGTATTTGTTGCAGAAGTAAAGTTCATTATCTTAGAATATCCTTTTGATACTTTGTTTTCTTTTGTAACACTCATGAATTCTATAAGAAAGCTTCAATATGTGAGTAAATGCCACATGCAACAATCTGCATAAAATCTAACTTCACATCAGAAATCTCAAAGGTGTTACATTCTGATTAACGGGGTTTCTTCACCAATTTGGAGCGGTTTTAGTAGCACTTTCGATTTTAGAGTGTAGCTTATAAACTGTCTCTGGTTTGCCTTCTGTTGCAAAAGCAGTGGGGATTTAAAAACGAGTTTTAAGAACAGATTATTAAATAAGCTAAAGTATTTATCATAGTTGGCTGTCTAAAATTAATATTTACATAACGTTAATTACAATGCAATTACAAATAATTTGACATATAAAACTGAGTATTGGCTGATTGAGTTAAAATATTAATATATTTATTCCCTTTCCATTGATGTGATATACCACTATTTCACTTTATTTGTGAACTTTTTGAGCATTCTTTAGTGTATATCAGCACTTTTCAGTTTATACCGCAAATGTTGAATTTGCGTTCTTTCTGTTGCTCCTGGAATTATATTGCGTAATATTTCTATATTGCAAAATAAGTTTGTAAGTATATGCCCATAACTTGTATTTTCTGTTTTTTTTTTTTGTAGTGTCGAATTTGAACTCTATGTGCGGGGACAGGCTGTGGGCTTTCGAAAGAGTAGTTGGAGCTCACCTAGAGGGTTTCGATGACCGTGAAGAAAGGAATGTCCAGACCAAGGCAGAATGCGAAAAACTGTGTCTGCTGGAATCCAGTTTTACATGCAGGTGAGGAATAACGTATACAATATTTTATTTGTTAAACAAATTTTGCAAATCTTCCTTTTCTTCGCCAATCTTCCGTGGCGCAGTCGGTTGGTGCGCCGCCGATCTGGGGTGCGAGATGTTCTGGGTTTGAATCGTAGGTAAGGCATGGGTGCTAGTTTAGGTTAGGTAATAAGTTAGTTTATAAGCCGTTACCTGATAAGCGCGTAGGCATAACACCGGGGGACGTTAATAAGTCCTTTCCAATTCCGAAATATATTTTATTTATTTCTCTTTAAGACTCAAATGGTGATCTCAACTGAAACCTGTACAATTTAAATTACTATGTATTTATTACGTCAGTTTGAAAACTAAAATATTTCTTACAAATTTTAACATATACCTACAATATAAAAAATTTCAAGTGGTTATTTAGTTTATTTCAATATGATTATGTTACGATTGGTTGATATTCTTGCGTTAAGGTCTCTAAAAAAAATATGTTTATTATTCAAAAATGTTAATCAGTATTAACTTTACTTGCATTATGAATAAAATTTATTCAGCTATGAAACAGTTCATAACACAAGACATAACTGGATTGGTTTGATATTTTCTTGATATGCATTAGAACTCAGCACATGCATCAAATATGGCCATACAAATGTGATTATATTTTTAACTATCATCCGTCGTCGTAATTTTTAACAAATTTTTTTAATAGACAAAACATTTAATTTTGAACGTTTAAAAAAATTTCATTTAAACTTTATTTGATTACTGTTATGCTACAGTTACAGTAGACAAATTGCTACAATAGCACAGCAGGAAACTGTTCCGCCCACTTGGAAAACAGAAGGAACTAAATGCCTTTATTACGCCATTGGACTGTTTCGTACCTGGATACGTGCGTCAATACGATAGGGCTGTGAATCAAAAATATGCCTCATGTTATTTTCGACAGATGGTCGTACAGTTGTTGCGCACAGAGCTCCAACGTATTTAAACATGACGTAAACACTCCTGGAAACTCCCATCTAGCTGGAAACTGAATCCAGGGCACCCAGCCAAGAAAGGTAGCACATGGGGCAGCAAGATTTTTACAAAATACTGCTGTGCATTCTACGAGCCTCGTATTACTACGTGTGGTGAACGACAAACGCGTGTTTTGGTTCCCTAGAGCTTCAAACTAGGAATTTGTGTAATGTGCCGGTGTAAAGTGAGACAGGGATTGTAGCGTTCTCCTGCGTTTCCCCAGATTCTTGCACAGTGGTCACCTATTCCTAAAGAAACGTTTCATTCGTCGCTAAAGATAATGTGTTACAAGCCTGTTCTTTCTGCTGACACTACCGCAAATTAATGTTACATTTCAGAGTAAATTCTTGCTTTTGAAGAACGGTGCAGTATTCGGATATTTGTTACCTTGTATAAAAATTCGTATTCTTCTTGTTTTCAGGTCGGCAGAATACGACGAGTCTCTTCACCTCTGCAGGCTGAGTCACGAGGACCGGCGCAGCCAGCCAAACGCATTCCGTCGCCAGCCCGGAAGCCCTATTGACTATCTGGAGAATCAATGTGTCCGATGTCAGTATGCGTAAAATATATTTATCTTCATTACACAATTACATGGTACTGGTGCAACTCCAAAAGTTATTGAATAAATAAAGTGGCATTGAACTGTTTATCCTTAAATCTGCCTAGAAAAATGTATATTTATTTTTGAAGGATTCATGAAATCAGTTAAATAAAACTAAATTTATTAATATTTTATATTGTCATCCCGAGTATCAGAACTTCGATACAAAAAAAAGTCCAGCCAAAACATTTTATTTAAAGATATTAGGCACAACCTTTTAACCTTCCTTGCAGAAAATAATAGTATTCCTGATCGCTTGACAAGACGAAGAAGAGTTATTTAAGGCAAAACATGTTTTATTACGTGTAAGATAATAATCTTCTGAAGGAACCCATAGTTCTAGTGTAATTTTGTTTTAAATTTCGTACTCCAAGTACTTCATTAACTATATAGCCATACTTACCAGGAGTATATTACATATATATATATTACATATACATTGTATTAAGCACCAACAAAGAGACATAGCGAATAATAGTAAATGTTTTTTTTCAGATAAATGATTGTTATTTTGAAAATAAAATTATATATTACGGTTATAAAATGTCTGAATGCACCCACAGTTATAACAAAATTTGTTTTTAATTTATTTTCTACGTTTGTTAATCGCAGATATCGCTTTATCAGGCACTTCTTTACTTAATTGCATAGTTCTATATATTTATTTGTTCTTACTATCTGCTTTATGTTCACAACAGATTTCAATGTAAATAATGAAAGTTACGGTTCTGAGTGAATTCAACTGTTCGCAGCATGCCTGACTAGAAAGTGAGTCATGTGTACCCCAGTCTAGTGTATAGTATATTAGCGAGCTTGGATTTACTGGACGAAGAAAACAATGGAACTTATATCTTGATTACTAAATAATGTGTCTGCCTGCTCTGGTTGTTGTTTTCTTAAGACTCCTGGCAGTTGAAAATTCACGGGAGAAATCTGCGAGGGTGTAGAGAAAATCACAATCATCGTCATCAGCACTGCCTTCGTAATTTTTTTCAGCCTTCGTACCGTTCAATGATTTTTACCACAGGAAGAAAGAGCTCTTTCAAACAGTTCTTTATTCCTCAACATCGAAAACAACTTGTGACGGATTGTCACATGTAAAATTTAAAAAGGTTCATTATTTTGAAAGAAAAAAAAATTGAATGTAAGGAAGCACGTATTTTGCATGTCTCATGATTCCGGAGTCTATCTGTTGCATTTTAAACTGACTTTTAAGTAGCTTTTATAAATGGCAGTTATGGAAGAATGTACACGCATCAAAAAATGTTTTGCTCCACCTGTAATTTGGTTGCTCATGAAGAATACTCGCTGGGACACTTTTTCGTATTTGCTGGTGTTTGTTTTCAAGTCCGGTGCGGTATTCTGTACAAACAGTGTATTTTCATTCTATACGTTATGATGGGCCATGAGTAACGTAGAAATTACGAACTTTAATTTAGGCCTTTAATTCTACTCGAAGAAGGCTGGCACACAGGCCCCTCTACACTTTAATAGTGTGATGGTGCAGTCAAATGAAGTAAGTGGGTACAGTAACATGACATCAATACAGTGTTTCACCCATGTGTGGTAAAGATGAATATCACCTTATTATCCTATTTGAGAGACTCGTGTCTGGATTCATGTGTCACTACGACTGGGCATGGAATTAAATCGTACGTTATTTTCGGCGTATTTGCTTACAGTAGCTGAAGGCCAGAGAGGTCTTGAAACTTGATGTATACACTCCTATTAAACCAGGGGTATGAGTGGGTGAGTATTTTCTTGCTGGGAACTGGATTATGGGTATTTAGCAAGGAAAGGTCACCCATGGAGCTTGTAATGTTCAACTGTGGTTCTCCGAACTCTGGCATGGTAGTCATATGTTTCCAAAATATAACCAGATTTTTCACTAAATTCAATACATCGTCAGTGCGTAGTATTCCATGTTTCTATCTACTTACACCACTGCAAAAGAAGACGATATTGTTGTTTGGGTTTGCATATTTTCTGTTATAGGCGATTGGAAATGCTACTGGTAAATATTCGGTGCGCTATTGAAGCTGCTTCATGTCACGGAATTGTGACAATGATTTCAATGACACTGTTTATGTCTGGCTGGATATAACAAGTCCTCTTTTCTGGTGCTTTGTCGCGGTCGTCCAGAATTGTTATGCAGATAACTGATACTTTTGTATGTCAATTTATGCCAATAATATTTAGTTTTGAATTTAGAACTAACTTCTCTCATCCAATTATCCAACCGCTCTATAAATTCATCAATTCTTCGCACTGTTGTCTCTAGCATTTCCTTGCAATGCCTTTAGCTCATTTATCACGCCTGGTAATTATCGTCCATGACATGTGCTGTTCTGAGAAATGAAAGGCAATCGTATTTTGTATTTGCGTCCACCATCATGCGAAAATCTAACTTTTTGACGTCTTCAATCAATGTGTTTTCCTTAACCGAGGTCTATGATTACTGAATGATTTTTACATAACTTGCAACTTTTAATGTAAAGAGTGTTTAATAAATTCATAGTATTATTGAATATATTTATTTATTAAGCACGATATTATTAAAGTTAAACTTCCCTGCCTAAGAACTCTCAGGGACAATATCAATTTGAAAATAAAGGGCACACTGACGTATGCGTAGTGCTTTCCGCCGCTGATATACCTTAGCTATATATAACATCCACAGCGTGAGATTATGGGATTGTTTCTTGGCTAAACCATAATATGGTGTTTACATTTTTAGCATGAAAACAGTATCTCATCAGTCTCTTTCGATTTAGTGGTAGCGTCAGTTATATTTTTCTCAAAATACGCAAAAGTAATATAAATAAAACAACAAAATTATAATTTTTGATATACTGAATACTCAGATGCACGACGTTTAATCTCTGATGCAAATGTCCAAAATATGGCACATGCATTGTTAACATTAGTACATATGATGTCAAAAGCATTCACCTGTTGTTTCACTTCAGTATTGCTCATACCACACCTGTCATCTGAAAATCCCCTGGTGTCTATCTGGAGCCGCGGTTGCCACAATGGCTAGAGCCTTCGTCTTCCACTAAGACGAACCAGAATCGATTCCCGGCAAGACCACTACCAGATTTTCTCACGTGGGAATAGTGCCGAACGATTCCGCAGGGTTTTCTCGGGATCTTCCAATTTCCTCACCCATGATTTTTGGCGCTTCTCCATATACACCCCGCTTCGTCCTCATTGACTCTCTAGACCTCATTGTTAAAGAGCAGCCTCTCCACTACTGGTATTTTTTATACAATCGAATTGCCCTAGCCATGGTTAAGATTTCCATGTAACAGAATGTCGACATCACATTGACCTCTTTTGATACATTACGTCAGTTAGGCCTGTGGAACTCCAGCCGATAAAAACAGAACCGTATCAGTGTCTGTAGTCGGAGGTAATGGGTAATATTGTATAGATGCACATATTATTAGATTCGATAGAAATGATGGTCTGGCTCGGTTGCTGATAAAAATGTTGGTTTCTGCAGCCAGACAAAACAGTAGCAACGTAGGTCGAACAGAAGTTTTGGAAAACGATAAGTTTTGTCTAAGCGCGCTCTTTCCAGGAATATCTTCCCATTCGCTGTATGGTGTCGTCAGTGTGCAGATGCCTACTGGTTGTAGAGTCAGCAACATGTCTCTCAAATCAAGCCCTTCGGTTACTACGATAGTGTGTACATTTGGCTCAACGACAGTGGCTAAATTAGTGGGGAAATGTCCATATCATCATTAGCAAACAATCATTTTTCCCTAAAACTGTTAAGAGTACATTTCTAGATTACGAACTTTCAAAACCTGTCAAAACTGATTACTTCGCGGTTTCCATCCTCTTTAACTTCGTAAGTACAGATATATAGTAAGTACAGTTTCCAATTAGTCGTGTGATACATGCTTCGTTGATACAGAACATGAGACTGCAAGATGGGCTCGCAACACATTTCAATTTGTGTCGTAAAAATCGCGACATGTTCCGTCCCGTCCGATATGATGCCACAAAACAAGAGAATAGTATCGTGACATATGTTGTAATCATCGAATTCCGACTAAATCAGGGTCGGTTCGGATTTTGTCAATTATCGGTTCGTGTGCGAAGAGCCTTACTTATCAGTGGTTAAGTTTTGCAGAACTTTTTCAGAAGACCCTTTCTTCAACATTTTCTTGTTAACACATCCAAGTTTCAATACATTTTATAGACCATATTTTGAACATGACAGATTTGACAGATGGAAATAATTAATACTGGCAGGTAATTTTGACTTAAGAAAGAACTGAGATTAAAAGTAAACTTCTATTTCTCTTTGACCAACAGCACTGCCCGACTGTCGGTACAATGTTCGACCTGGATTTTCAGTCCTCTCCATGGATGAACTACAGTTTGCAGCTAGCCAAGGCGAATGTGAGGCGTTATGTGACCAGGTATGTTTTATGATTAAATGCTGTTCACGGTAAAGTGAGCACGTTTGAAAGCCCTGCTTAGGATCTACTTTACCTCCCATTTGTTGTCCTTCTGTCTTTTGTAAAATAGGCATTGCCATGGACCGTCTCACTTTATTCATGCGCCATCCAAATTAAATCGTGGACATTTAATTGGAAAGTAAATGCGGTACTGTCATGTACAATATACTCTTATGTGAATAAACCAAAAATTCTTGATTTCAGTGGTGATAAATTAAAAAAATTATACTCTTAATAACGTTATGGCGTAGAATTATTTTTCTCAATTTGCTGCCAACTTAACTGATAACATGCATGCTAGCGTTTACTGTAGCATATCCTATAGATATTTTTGTGCATTGGCTTTTCTCAAAGTTTTATTTAAAAAGTGCTCACTGTTCCGTGAACAGCTGATAGTTAGGATTTTGTGTTTTTTTCCTTGTTTCTCAGGCAGGACTAAAATTTTTCTTAACAAGTGTACATTAAATATGCTGTGTACATTAAATATGCTTAAAACATTAAAACTCGTTTAATACAATCTGCATTTTCACTAAACTGTTAATGCTTACCATAAAAAAAAATATTTTTAGAATCCTCGTATTACGAATTTCACCAAGCAACTGATGGTAAATATGTGATATGTAGTACTGACGCCTGCGGCGTCCCTATATGTTATCCGTCCGTACTCAAGCTCTAGCGAAGCACAGGCGGGTACGTCAGTCAGGATTTAGGGCCGGCAACCATGACGAAAAGGGACAGCGCTAGGACGAAGCGACCATCGGCATGGGGAGGTCACGGTAGCGGGTGGCATCAGGAAGAACACGAGTGCAGCGTCCAGGGGGAGATCCCGAAGCATTCACACGACGACGAACAGAACAACAAACCTCGAGGCAGAACAGAGGGACAGACGCCAGATTCCGCGAGCAGGCAGGAATGGCGAGACTACGATTTGTCCCAGGCTGTTGACCACAATATGAAACCCTGAGAGCTTTTGGAATAGCGGGCAGAAATAATAGCAGCCAAGCCGGAGGACTAGGACGCCTTCAATTATTTCCGCACGGACGAAACTGAGTGCAGAAACTTGGCGACTCAAACAAAACAGCAGACGCGAGACCAAAAGAAGCGAGGAGAGCTGGAGTACACGCCCGCGGGTGATTACCCAGGGGAACACGGCGGTCCGCGGCTACCGGCAGTGGCGGGGGCAGTTCAATATGGCGATGAGGACCTACAAAACCGGAGGAGCCCGAAGAAACGCGGTCAGTCAGTCCGTCGGGAGCAGGAGACGAAGTCAGCGGACGGGCGTCGAGGAGCGCGGAGCGAGTCCGCATCGGCAGGCCGCCGACGAGAATCCGGAGAGGCGCAGCGAGTCCAGGAGAACAGCCGACACCAGACGCAGAGGCCGGCAGTTCCAGGTCACCGGACCTCAACTGCAGAATCACCTACCAGCACAGCCGAACAGATAAGTACAGTCATCCAGCGTATGTGAAGGTCCCTGAGTAGTGTTCCGCGAGTGCTACGAATATCTGGAATCACCCAGCAAGTACGACGAAGATTATCCCCCCCCCCCCACGACGCGAACTATAAGTAATCCACGTACATAAACGGGAGGGAGTTGTCTAGGGAACTTGTATGTCGATGAACCTGTTAAAGGAATAATAAAACTAGATTGTTTTTGAACTCCAATCGCCCTGTGTTTACTTAAGTAGTAAATTGGCCCTTTAGACACCAGTATAAACACTTTCTACCAAGCGGCAGCTTTGGTGCTTGTCAGTACGGTTTTATAAAGGGATACATTTAATCATCCGCATATCTAAAAAAGTTATTCTTGACAACGTTTCTTGTAAAGATATTATTACTAGTTAGCTTACTCTTAGGCGCGCTTGTCTTACTTTAAAGTGCTCGTATGACTCCAACAACTTCAAGCTACACTGGTGGGAAATCAAAAATGAACACCACTAAAGAGATGATATATTAACACCATATGCGTATGGGGCACTGATAGAGGGTAGTACATGCAATGATTAACAATACTGCGCTGTGGACATAGTAGGAACCGTGTATGAGGCATAACACAGCTGACCCCAATACAACTGTATTTGACTAGGTGGAAGGGTAGCCGTTTGAAGCATCGGCCTGTGTGTAGTAAGCATTGTAGGCATGCGACAAAGGCAAAGGCGACCACACATTTCGCTCAATTAATGGACTTTGAACAAGGTCATATTGTGGGTCTGAGGGAGGTTGGATGATCCTTTCAAAGAATTGCCAACACGTAGGACGTGAAGTGTTTGCTGTGCATCATTGGTGGTGCCGGTGGTCCAACGATGGTGCGCATGCTCATCAACCGGGATCCGGTTGGCGGCGGCATAAGGATTCCCGCATCAGACATGCAACCATTGCTGATCGCATGGGACCGCCGCACAGATAAGAGCCTCTGTTGTACCCAGGGTGTCAGCTAGGACCATCACAAACCAATTGCTGGATGCTGGGCTACGATAAAGGGTGGAGCTCGCCAGGCCTCCTCTCACACATATTAACGTGCAGCCCGCCTCGGATGGTGTCACTAAGGACGCCATTGGAGGGATGAATGGCACGGAGTGGTGTTTAGTGATGAGAGCAGGTTCTGCCTTGGCGCCAGTGACGGTCGTTTGCGAGTGTGGCATTGGCCAGGAGAGCGGCAGCAACCAGAGTGTCTGTGGCAGCGACATACAGGACCAACTCCTGGCATCGTGACAACAATTTGGTATTTGGAAGGGTGCGCTCGCTTAGTGCATTGGAAAAACGGGACGAGTTACCTTATCTGCCGAATGAAGTTCCCCTGAACTACGCACATTGCGAAATTTCAACCGTACTCACGTATTTGCTAACCCACCTTCAGCAGGACGAAGACATGCGGGACTACCTTCAGTACAAGGAGTGTTTCGAGGGCCGCTCCACCTCGGTTCCCGATACGTCGCATAGCAGGGGGACCACCAAGCAGCCCTCGCGTTGTGTGCGCCCGTGGAAGACGACTTCCCCATTGAAGACGCCCTCCCCTTTGAGAACGCCTCCCCCCTAAAAGACGACGTCCGCGTGCAAGTTATCTACTCGCAAGCTGTACCCGGCGTGTAAACCAACCCATAACACATGTACCCGATGTGTATGGACATTAAAAGAAATGTTAAATGATTTTGTAAAAAAAATTTTGAATCACGGTGTGTAAATGAGAACCTATAATTATTTATATAACAAAAAAAATATCTAGTGAAAAAAAAATGTTTTGCAACATCCAAGGTTTTCGCATGTTGGACTCGTACATCATCAAGCAGATTGCCATCTCCTACAGTGACGAAGACGATAAAACCTAAGTTTTCACATTTTTACCTGGGTGTCCATGGCAGCAACACGCAAAAGGCGTAGCGCTTACAGACGTAAGAAACGAACGGACTAAAGTGGTAAAAGGGTAATATTCCGTACGAGGAAATTCCGGCAATTCTGGACTTTCAATAATTCCCTATTATCCTGTGTATGGGTTTTGAAGACGCCAAGTGTCGGCGATTCGCAATGGTTGCCCCATCTGAACGAACTTTGTAGACCTTCACAAGCATTGCCGCTGCTCGACGTATGCTACAAGTCTTCACGAATACAAAAATCAAAGATATTGCTGTGCCCCGTGCAACGCCGAAGCCCTAAGTTTGTGGAGTTATGATCACCCATGGTACGTTAAAAAAGAACTATGAGGGACCCATTGTACATTAAAAAAACACATAAAAAAACGTTTTCCTTGTATTATGCAGATTAATAATCATAATATTGTAATGTTTGCGCATAAATAAATGTGTTAAACACCATACATAGATTTTTATTTTATCTCGAGTAATATCCTGCTCACATGAGTTTTATATAACACTGTTGATAAAGAAAAAATATTTAGAATATCAGTTTTGTTATAATGTAAATAAAATAAAATGTTTAATATAAAAGTTTTGTGATAATTTAAAGAAAAAATATTTAATGAGACGCCTACCATTACTAACATAACACATATATATTACGTGTACGAAAGTAATTATTTAAAAAATAAATTAAGTATTAGGAAAAATTCATGTGAATATTAATGACCCGATTCGGTATAAATTCCTAGCGATATCAGACTGGCCAACAACGCAGCGTGTGCGAAATGGTAGCTTAAAATTTCTGTAAAATGCATAAGTGTATCCCGGTATGCCTGAAATATACAAGGAATTGCTGATACAAAATAAATTGTTGTGCTCAATATAATGATTTATTTTAAGTTAATACGTACACATTTGGATGCCTTACGTGTTGCAAATTTGTGGTGTTTTTCTTCCTCGAAAAGTGGCTGGTTTGTAATTCTCAAAGCCCGATGATGCGGATTCGAAGTGAGACAAAATGGCGCGACCCACTTCGTCTTTTAATGAACACATACGAATATTTTTTTTTTCGTGACTGTATTAGATTCTGGTAAAATAGTAGTGGGAGTTTACGTTGTCTAGGTGGTGTGCAAGCTAAATAATAATATAAGTAAATTTTATAATATTTTGAGACGGAGTGTGTTGCAAGGGCAAGCGGGAACCTGTAAGGACTCGACCAAGAAACCAGCCCGGCATATTCACCTGAAGTGATTTTTAAAATAGAAATTCGGGCCGAAGGAGTCGAGTATCGAACCCGGGTCCCCTTGAACATGGGTCTTTCCTGGTGTTGACTTGAGCGTGCAGTTATCTGTATTTATTATCCCATAAATTAAAGTTGGCTTGTGTGAAAAAAAAAAACAAGCTGCTGGAGCGACAAGCCTCCCCCCGGCGGTTAGTGAGAAAGGGCAAAGTCCAATTCAACACCTGGTGCAGCGCGGATGGCCGTGTACGCGAGCTCAGATTACAACTGCACCTGCATCTCGTTTTCTTCTGTAATGGGACTCGTGACCATTCTTTAAGTAGGCTTTTGTCATAATAGTTTTTTAATGCGTCTATCAGTATCGCCTGCAATTGGGATATTTCGGGCTCTGTGTGTGTGTGTTTGACGTTATGAGCAAGTGAAGATTGATTTTTTCCCCTTATTTCTTAGTTTCACAGCAATATAGAGTATCTGTGGTTTCGCCGGAATTGATAAAAAAAATTACATTTGAATTTTTTTTATATAAAAAAAACAAGGTGGAGTTTGAGCCAGAATTAATTTACAAAAAAAAATGTCATTGAATTAATTGTCTACATTTGAAAAGGGTTTAACAAATCTCAAAAATTTCATGGTCTCCGTAATGCACTGGCTGCAATATGCTATAATATTTTCGCACTTGTGAAGTCTTTACTTATACGTCTAGAAGAGGTTGAAGGATGGAGAATGAGAGCTGTATGCACGTGTCTTTGTTGGAATTCTTATTGTGGTATAAATATATATGGTGGACTAGCATCTCGGGAATAAAATTATATTTTAGTTCGCGTAATTCATGAAGAAGGAATACTATTGACACCTGCTGGATTATAGGCCGCACATATTTACTCACACATGTTCGCATGTTTCTTTTCACTCCGCTAAAGTCACGTAGCAGTGTGTTTTGGGGCCTCTGAAGGGGAAGGCATGGATGTTTACCGTGAATCAGATATATATCCTAATAGAGCGAGCCCACACGAATGTATGAAAATACACATATTTGTTAGCCGAAGGTAGCTGTTATTTATGATTTTGTTCTTGTGGTGGGTGTACCTTTAGGCTAGCGTCTCCTCTCAGTAAATATTTTATTCCCTGCAAAACGTATTATATGTGCATTATTTATGCGTATAAAGAGTTTTGTATGCTGACAGTGGCTGCTAGAAGAACTGCTGCACGTGGAGTAACAATTTGGGTATTTTTTCCGGCTCCCTAAATTCCTTAATGTACTGATTTTAAACTTGGGAGGATATGATTTTAATGATGAACGTCTATGCCTGGGTAAGGGAAAATGCATGGGATACTTCACTGTGCGTATCACATACCGTGAGGGATAGCGAAGTGGTTTGAACTCTGTTTTTGGGGTTTTCGAGCCATAATTACTTTATAGAAAGCAGCATAACGCATCCGTACACGAAACATGATTTTTTCCGAACACTTAATTCATTATTTTAAATCATTTCCTTCGTACACGTAATGTACATATATTATGTAAGTGAGGTCTGGAGTATCATTGAATTTTTTCTTTAAATTTTAACAAAACTTATATACTAAATACTTTTTCTTCACCAACTGCGTTTTTTTTTATTCATATGAGCCGGGCATTGCTCGAGATATAATAAATACCTAGTAATTGTTTTAAACTCGGTACAATATTATGATTATTCTTCTGCATAATACAAGGAATAATTCCTTTTTTTACGCGTTATTCTTCTTTGAGTCTTGGAGGTCATTACACACGGAATATTATTTTAAAATGTACAATGGGTCCCTCATAGTTTTTTTTAATGTACCACGGGTTATCATTACTCCACAAACTTAGGGCTTTGGCATTGTACGGGGCACAGCAATATCTTTTATTTTTGCACTCGTTAAGTCTTGTGGCGTACGTTTTAACGAGCTGTCGAAACGGCGGACAGAGACAATACTTCTGAAGGTCTACAAAGTTCGTACCGACGGGGCACGCATTGCGAACCGCCGAATATTGGCGTCTTCCAAACCCATACACAGGATAATAGGGAATTATGGCAGAGTTCAGCATTGCCGGTATTTCCTTGTACAAAATATTTCCCTCTTACCAACTTAGTACGTGTGTTTCGTACGTCTAAAGGTGGTATGGCTTTTGCGTGATGCTGCAATGGATGGACACGGCGGTAAAAAAAGAGAAAACTCTTTTTTTATCGTCTTCGTCACTGTAGGAAATGGCAATCTTCTTGGTGGTGTACGAGTCCAACAAGCGAAAACCTTAGATTTTGCAAAAAAAAATTACTTTAATAGAGTTTTTTTTGTTATATAAAAAATGACGTTCCCATGTACACACGGAGTTTCGAAAAGTTTTTACGAAGTCATTTGAAACTTCATTGATTCTACGCCGGATAGTCCTTGCAAGTAAATTTCTTGAAGGAGGAGCTTCTTCCACAGGTACAGCTTGCTAGTAGATAACTTGCACGCGGACGTCTTCTTTTACGCCGAGGGCGTCTTCAATGGGGAGGGCTTTTTTAACAGGGACAGTGTCTTCATAGGGGAAGTCGTCTTCCACGGGCGCAGATGTCGCGATGGCTGCTTGGCGGGCCTTACACCAACCCCTGCAATGCGGCGTGTCGGGAACCAAGGTGGTGCAGCCCTCGAAACACTCCTTGCACAGGAGGCAGTCCCGTATGTCTTCGTCCTGCTGCAAGTAGGCCGGCAAATACTTAAGTATGGTCGGAATGTCGTAAGGTTCGTTGTCCAGGAGAAATTCTTTCGGCAGGTACGGTAACTCTTCCCGTTTGTCCAAGGCACTAGCGAGAAAACACTTCCAAATGCCAAAATGGCTGAAAGAATTTTATGGTTGCTCTGACAACACTCGTACATTTCTAAGAGCGAGAAAAATGATTGATTTCCTGGGAGGGTCAGGGTGCTTCTTATAAAGTGTTTTTAAGGGGAAAAAATAGTCCCTCCTCGCGATTAGGGTAGTCCGCTGATTGGTCGGAACGAAGGTTATCGAAAACAGCTGAGTAATTAGCGAATGAGAAACATTGGGGGAGCAATTAAATATATTGGAAGGGGGGCGACTTATTGGTCGAACGAAAATTTCCGAAAACCCCTGAGTAATTAGCCAATGAGAAACATTGGCGGATAAAATTAATATATTTGAAGGGGGTGGGCAATTAGCCAATGAGAATCAGGGATGGGGAAGTTGACAATTAAATATATTGTAAAATGGAAGTGGAGGGGGTCAATCGTCTGCTGGGCGCGGTACTGGGGACAGTACGAGCAATGTAAAGCAGTTGACAAACGAACAAAACCAAAATGGCCATCGAACGAAGGTGAGAGACAAACCGTAGTAAGATATAAACAAATGACAAACGAAAAAACCAAGATGGCCGACGGTGGCTGTGACGCCTACCAAGATAGCGGACTGCACTGACCAAGATGCCGGACGGCTGCACCTATCAATACGGCGGACTGCACTGACCAAAATTTCGGACGGCTGCATCTACCACGATGGCGGACGGAGGCTGTGACGCCTACGAAGATGGTGACCTGCACCTACCAAGATTGTGGAATGAGTATGGATGGAAGGGGGGGTTCCCTGGAAATTGAAGTTTTTTTTAAATAAATGTATTAAATATAATTTTAAATAATTTTTTAATATTTAAAATATAATGTTTTATACGTTTTTGGAATTTTTTGTATTTTCTGGGTTTTGAAGGTTAAATGTCACCGTGGCCAATGTCAGGGTCAATTTCACTTGGATACAAGATGGCCGCTGGTCGATCGGAATGACAGAGCGTGAACAGCTCCGACGCTCCGGTCCCAGGTCCTGATGTGCCAAAGATCCCATAATCCCTCTACTGGTGAACTATTTATAACACAATTTTCTGTAGTTACGTACCTTGTACTCATTTGCCTGTACGCAACATATCGCTGCATAATCGCACTTATTTTCCAGTTTGTCGTTGCATAAAATATTTCCACTCTCCACTTTCAGGGGCGTCTACCACCCTCCGAAATCACTGTAGACCCTAAGTTGTATATATGTTCTCTATTGATTTTTTCTTAAATATTCCACTCACGCCGGGTTAGCACATATAAAAGACTCACCCTGTAATTCTGAATCATATTGTTCTCGTATAGTCACAAAAATCTGGTATATTATTCGATTTACTGCATATTAAAAATAATAGGACGGCATGTGCAGTCATTGCGCTTTCTAATAATATTTTAACCTTCCATCTGAGGTACTTTTATCGCAGTTATGAAACTCACTGCTTAAAAAAGAATTAACTAGCTTATATAATTTTTCTTGAGTCTATAAATCTGCGCAAGACAAATGGGTTTTATAACATACGAATGTGTGGTTTTCAGGCACGCGGGTTTACTTGCCGAGCTTTTACTTACGCTCCCGGCGAGAAGCGGTGCTATCTCAGTGGTGATGATTCATTGTCTTTGAACAACGCTCCTCTGGTGCTCAAGAGAGATGCCGTTTACGCCGAGAAGCAATGCAGCATAAGTAAGTGGTTATTCGTAACTTATGATAATATATTTGTGTAAAATATAATACGTTGAACATATTCATTAAAGTTTTCTGAAACTGGAAAAGTCTAAGTACACTATCTGCCTTGTATGTAATTTGTTTTCTTTACACTTCTGCACACATTATAAAGTTTTAACACTGAAAATTGTTCCAAATCAAACATATTTTACTAAAAACCAAAGGAAATAACTTTATGAAAATCAATATACCCCTACTGATTTTTTCTGTGTTTGAATTTTACTTATTTAACTATGGCTAGTGCGCTGAAAATATTAGCAAAGATATCACTACAAACTGCTACGAAATAAGTTTCCAGTGTAACAGCAACCACAATTCAGAACTAACATAAGAAAGTTGTTTAAGTTTATTTCAGTTATAATTGTTGCAGGAACAAAACAAATACTACTACTGAAGTTGTTCTTGAGAAGGAACTGTCTCCTAGGTAGTAGGAACAGAGTGCTATGCTCTCTGAACTTTACGTTTATTTGTTTACACGAACAAATCATTCTGGTTGTTTCCCCTGTATTAATAGTGTGGGAGGGTTATGGGTACAGAAATTCGGTCTATTCAAACATATTGTACTTAGAATTCTGATTGAGAGTTGGTCCCATTTCTCTGGGAATTGCTTTCAAGTAGAGTATTTCATTAACTTATCATTCATTATTATCTTATTCCTTTTCTTTTCAGTGAGTACCGTGTCCTTTATTCATTTTTTAAAATTGTATATCACCATCCACCATACACACATCTCTTTAAATGTTGGTGGTGGGGACTACGAGAGATACCTATCGTATTTTAGTGAAGGCAAAATGAATAGCTTCTAACAATACATATGTCTACAGATATGGTCCATTTGAATTACTCCCCCTCTAGATTTTGTAACAAACTCTGCGAATTTTAGTTGTGAAAATTTATTTTCCTCCACCTTACACATGTATGACAAGACAGGAACAAGTAGATGTGGGTGTAAAAGAGTTAAAATGTTCTTAATTATATTTGTTCACATAATAACCATCTAAAAAAAACATACCATTACAAAATGCATTAAGTGACAAAGTTTTTTCACATTATATATATGATTTGAAAAAATGATTTACATTATTTTAAAATTTATATGCTTGTTTAAATAAACGTTTCTTTATAATAGTGTTTAAAGTTTTGAATTACATTTGTATGTTGAAATTGAAATTTGCGAGTACATTTATTATAGTGACAAAAAAATATTTACACGATTTTATAATTTAATATTTTATAAAATTTTATGGTTGAATTTTATTTTTACGCAAACGTTTGGCCCAAGTACTTTATTATATAATTTCGTATATCCATTAACAGTTCTTCAGGTGTTACCATATTTATTTTTCAAGTGTCTTTCTTATTCGCAATCACTACACATCCCAGCCGCAGCAATTTCCACTTGTTAGAAAAAATGCTTTTAAAATATTTATTTTTTTAAACATAGTCTGTATAAGTAAAACTAAAATAGACCAGCTGGTTCCTTAGTCAAGTAACTCTACTAATTAAAAAAAATATATGAATTGACTAGACAGTGGTAAGAATATTTAGCATCTTATTTGGAGATATGGATGGTAATTTTGGAAAAAAGATCTCTTTTGTTTTAAGTAATAAATAAGAAATTTAAAAATTTTATACGAAATTACCGATAAATTAGACTTAAAAATGCAAAATGAGATATATGTTTATTTTACATTAAAAGAGCAAATGATGAAAATAGGCATGGTAAACAATATAAACAAATTCTTATAAAACAATATATTTGGATATTATTTTATCTAAGAACGTCACCATAACGTACATAATAATTTCAATACATATATAACATATATTACTAATAGAAGGAAAAAGGGGACTTTCGCAAATTGGGATCCGGGATCGGAGATCGGAGATCGGAGCTGTTCATGATACCTCATTCCTGCCCCCGCGGCCTTTTTTTCCCTCCAAATTTTTTTTTTCCTCAAAAACAACGATTTCCCCTCAAAGTCGGCTAAATTTCCCTCATAAGTTCCCTTTTCCCTCAAAATTTTTCTTTTTCCCCAGCAAAAATTACCCTTTCCCCTCAAAAAAGTACCGAGACTCCCACTTGCAAAAAACGAGCCGCAGTAAGGCACTTTTCGATCCATCGGAAGGATTTGGGAGGCTCGCTCCTCGAGGGCAGAGCAGTGGTAGCCATATTGGTTTAATACTCATAGGGTATGTCAAATCGATACACAGGGTCCAAGGTCCGGAGTCAGATCTAACCATCAGCCATATTGGATCTGTCAACAATTTTAATCGCCATGTTGGATGTTGGTGACCATGACCTTTGACCTTGACCCAGTGACCTTTGGCCTTGAAATCAAAAACATTCCCAAAAATCCCAACAAATTCCCAAAATTCTCTAATATTTAAGAACAAATTTTAAAAACTTGTTCAAACAATTTTAAAATTTTAAACATTCGGTCATAAAGGGGACAGGGGCTAGAGCCAACGATCACCATGTTATGATGTCGCCCAACCACCATATTGGATCCAAATGACCTTGAACTTGACAATTTATGAATGGCCTTGAAATACCTTGAAACTTAAAAATTAACAAAAAATAAAAATATATCCCAATAAATCCAAAAATTTATTTTAAAAACAATTACAAGAACTAAAAATGTATAAATACACTTTACAATTATTAAAAGTAATATTTAATAATGTTTCAAACTACTTACATTCCCGGAAGTCCCCCCTCCCCCCAAATCAATATGTCAGCACACTACTGAGCCTCGCCAATGTTTCGCATTGGTTAGTTAGTAAGTTCCTCTCCACTCCCTCCACCTATGTTTCTCATTGGTTAATTAGTCGGCAGACCACCACCCATAATCTTTCCGTCATATGCAGCCATCTTGTTTTTTTTCGTTGTAATTTGTTTTCATTTCCAACACATAGGGGGTGCTAGTATATTAATTACAAATTTAATTTCTGATTTTTTTAGTTTGTCATTAGTTTACATCGCTGTAGTTTGTCTCTCGCCTATGCTCGACACACCATCTTGAATTTCATATGTTTACATTTTCATCACCTAGGTGATGCTAGTGTATTAATTATTGATTTTGCCTCCAGATGAACTGACTTTCTCTCTCTCATCATGTTTATTTTTTTCGTTTGTCATTTGTTTACATTGCGGGAGATTAGCTCTCACCTTCGTTCTCCTGACTTCTTGTTTTTTCGTTTGTCATTTGTTTGCATATCTGTAGGTGGTGATCTCGGATCAAGTTTTATAGCATATGTGGTGCTTCTGAATTAATTTTCAATTTTGCCCCCAGGTGGCACCCAAATTCGATTCTATTTATAATGTATAGGTAGCACTAGCGTATTTATTTTCTATTTTGCCACCAAGCTAGCTGTCGATTTAGCAACCAGGTGGCAGCCGAATTTGGTTTTGTATTTAGGGTATAGATGGTGCTGTCTGAGGCCACCATATTGGAATCTATTTTTATTACCTAAGTGGTGCTAATTTCTCGATTAAGCCCCCAGGCGAGATGTCAAGAACGCATTTATTTAATGTTGTCATGCGATGATCACCACCTTTTATTTCGTTTTTCTTAGTAACCTTCAATTAATGTTCTATCTTTTCTTCTTGATTTTGTCACCAGTCCACCATATTAGATTTTGTTCAAATGCTGTCCTTCCGCCTCGATTTAGTAGCCTGCTGATCACTCGGTCCACTCGAACCGACATCTTGGGTTACATTACTTCCGCAATATTTGATTATGCCACATAGTCTTGACCTTTAACCTTCGAGATTTTCCACTTAGTTCGTCATTTGTGTTTACTAGAAAAATAACTGTGCCGTATTAGAGCAACACCAGCCATGCAGAAATTTATGTGGGACCTCTCTTCGTCATATAGAGCACTGAAGGAGGCCTGGCCAGGCCCAACACAACCTTCGCCCTACCCTCCCTGCAAGTCACAGGGTCAAATTCCCACCACTTCAAAAGCATGTTTACACGTCTGTTGCTTCCAACCTATTTAAAATGTATTATCATTGCAATTCATTCTTAGTTTCTCTACAGTTAATTACAACATCATACCTTTATTGTCATATCATTAATTGTGCACATCCAGTGATGCGCCTACACAGCAAATATTGAAGTACTAACTTTCAAATCATTATCTTTCGACATATAATTTAATTAATTTTTTTAATAATGTCCACTTACAGTACCATTATGTAGTAACATATTCGAAAACTACGGCAGTCATATTCCCTATATCAGGGAAGTAGGCACGCTTAGGCAAAGTACAACACCAGCAAGAACTAAAGCATTTTCATTGAATTCATATATTTATAAATATATATACTTCAAATGACAATCATAAAAAAAATACAGAAGCTATATAGATTCCATGCATTCATGTAATTTATTTACAGCAGCATGCTCACTTTTCACAGAGTGAATATAATCTGCTTATACACAACTCAAGACAGTCTACGCTTGCAAGTGTCCAATCAGAACACTTGGCCATATATTCTTCTTCTGCTCGCCGACTAAAGGCTTCATTTAAAGTTTGTGACTTTTCATTGGTACACTCCAGCCAAACATTATACTGTATGGGACCTTCTTCAACTTCTTCTCTTAATGTATTGATTATCCTTTGCTGAATGTGGTAAAGGTATGTACATATGTTATTTGTACCAATAAAGTTATTCCCAATCACATAATATCTTACAGTGCCATTGAATGCTGATTGTTTAAGGTAGAATCCATTCGATATGGTTTCGCAAACACCTAGTACAGATGGTTTCTTAGATGCAGAAACTCTACCTTTACAGTTATTTTTATGTCTCTTTAGGCTATCATCGCGTTTGAACAGATGTTTGCAGTTGTCACATCGTTGCATAGCACAGGAAGGACCATTAACACAAATAGTTTTTTCATCGTTCCTCGCACTTTGACTGTAGACAAATACCTTGTCAGGGTAACAGCAACGAAGCCTTGACGAAAGCATCGATTGCGACACTGCGGTAGGTGATCCATCCGAATAAGTCGATGCTGCAGCAGACGCCATTCCTGAAGAAGTCGATGGTACTGTCGGCATCATGCCTGAAGAAGTCGATGACTACACTTAGCTCCATTGGGTCAAGTTCATGGTCACTTGGATTTAATATGGTAGTCGGGTGACATCACAGCATTGTGACTCGTTGGCTCTAGTCCCCCGTCCCCTCTAAGCTCGAACCTTTAAAATGTTATAATTTTTCAAAAAAAATTTTTTAAAATTTATATTAAAATATTAAAATCGTTTTTTTTACATTTTTTAAAAATATTTTTGGATAATTTTTGAAATTTTTTGTTTTAAGGTCATAGATAAATGGGGTTAGGGTCACAGGTCAACGTCATCAACATCCAACATTGTGGTTTAAATGGCTGACTGATCCTAGATGGCTAATGGTTAGGTCTGACTCCGGACCCTGAACCCTGTTTATCGATTTCGCATACCCTATGCCTATAAAACCAATATGGCCTCTACTGCTCTGCCCTCGAGGAGCGAGCCTCCCAAATCCTTCTTGTGGATCGAAAAGTTCCTTTCTGTGGCTCGTTTTTGCAAGTGGGAGGCTGGTGCTTTTTGAGGGAAAAAAAAGGAATTTTTGAGGGAAAAAGGAAAGTTTTTAGGGAAATATGGCCGCTGGGCCCTGGAATGACAGAGCATGAACAGCTTCGGTACTCGATCCCGGATCCCGATGTGTCAAAGTCCCCTTTTTCCTTCTAATTCTATTATTGCGTACGTGAGATTTGCACATACAATGTAGTATTTGTAAGTAATATTTTTAATAAAAAAAGTCAAATTTCAGTGAATTTTTTTGAAATATAAACAAAATTAATAACATTTATGCTGTTCTACACCTTGTCATGAAACACTAGACAGATGTGGTTATCGTGAGAGTGAGTGATGGGATAGTCGGTATGAGAAAGATATTTATATGGAATACGAGAAATATAAATATCAAATTAAATAGGCTAGTTCAGTGTTAAGTGCGTACTTTTGAAAGATGTGCACACAGTTATGTATTTAGAATAATACTAACTCTTCTAGCACATTTAAAAAGTATCATTACTGTGGGTCAAGTGACTGTTCTTTATAATTTGTTCAAGTGATATCACGATATTTTTATGAATGTGTGTATATATATGTTTACTTATGCTCATCATTACTTTAGCCCTCGTGTAAACGCAAGTACTGCACTTTTACACAGACTTTAATAATTCGATTATTTTTTACTAATTTCTTGTTGGAATTACACATCATATGTGTTAAATTTGTCACAGACTAATTAATGTACCATTAGTCTGTGACAAATTTAGCACATATGATGTTTTTTAAAAACACATAAAACGTTTGGAATGTGGTACAGAACCACAAAGTGGACATTTTACGAGGAGAAAACCGTGTCTGTAATTGTGTGGTCTAGCCACTATGGGACGTGAAATTAATACAGCATTCGGACATAGGAAGTACGGTTAACTATAAACTTAATCAGTAATACACCTCCACCAAACCAACAAGAGCATAACATTATGGATTACAAATGAGGTTGGAATTGTCAACCTTTCATTTAGATACGAATTATGCATCGGCGCTGTAGAAAGCTCAAAGGCACTTGGTTGTGTGCTAAGTATTACAACCGTGGCATGGATTCGTACTATAAGATCTTCCTCAGATGTTACTGGAGTCTCGTACGCCGTATTCTTCGTAGAACCTTAAACAAAATTGTCGAGGGTTGTAAGATCTGGTGTCCATGGCGGCCATGGAACAGGCACCCCTTCCGTCATTCCATCGATTTGGGTATGTGGCAAACTGGTGGTCTCGTACATTTCTGTCAAAGTGCGCTGAGGCTATATCGTGTTTCTCTTGTTGGTTTGGTCGAGGTATCTTGCTGTAATACTTTAAGCCTCATAGTGGCCAGGCCATGAATTTCAGGACATGGATTTCCTCTCGTAAAATGTTCAGTTTGTTGTCCTGTATCAAATACTGCGTGTTGCTTTTTTTTTTTTTTTTTTTTTTAACATTCTGTGTTATATGAAGAAACAGGTAACAATTGGTCTCGATTATTTATTTTAAAAGAGCTCAATTGATCACGAACCAGCTGAATGTAACGTTATGGTGCCTGCGGGAAATTGTGGGAAGTAAGTGCGGCCGTGGTGATGCAGGCCAGTGCGAGGACGGACTGTTCACGTTCGAGAAGGTGACGGGCTACTTCCTGCGCACGGCACAGCAGGTGGGGCTCGCGATGGCAGCGTCGCCGGGCATCACGCTGGAGTGCGGCGCCCGCTGCCTTGAGGCCGGCTCCGACTGCCCGGCCTTCATCCTCGACTACAGCGCCATGAAGTGCTTCAAGCTCGACCGCAACACCCAGGGCCGCGGCAGTGAGCTGTCGCCCCGCGAGGGACAGTCCTACTTCGAGAAGATCTGTCTCAGAGGTTGGTACCTCTGTTCGGAGTCGCAGTGGTCGCGTACCCAGCGCTCCGCTATCTGACCAAGGTCCCCTGGCTTCATCCCCGGCGCTGTCATCTTGGGTGTATACAAGAGGGAAAGGGTAAATGGATCGTTAGCCTCTCCCCTATACCCCCTTTGAAGCTAGAATTAACAAGAATAAAATGAGTTTGAACTTGAAACCAAGTACATATAAGTTAATACTGAAATATTTATACGCACACTTAGTTTAGTAATGGGAGATTTAAAAAAGCGTTCAAATATAATTTCCACTAAGTAATGCCATTAATATGTAGCATAAAATCTTCATGTGCAGTGAAAGTAGCGTGCAGTACCGCGCTTCTTGATGATCCCCCTCCTTAATGGGCCTGTAGATCTGCCACTGCTAACATTCCCAGTTTTCGCATTAGGAGACGTGGTGGACGCTGCCTTTGGCCGGAAGCCTTATTCGGACTACACCCTTTTCTCACGCCCCTGCATGCAATCATTGCTCCATCTCCATTTCACTCTACCCTTATAGTAGCTACCTGTTTTCCATATGCTTTCGGTATTTTTTATGAACGTTCGAAGATGAGAAGCCAAAATGTTTGAGTACATCTACTGTTAAAATGTGTCCTGCTCTCAGAATATTGCAGCCTGCTGTGCCATTCTTTGAATGCATGTCGGACAGATCCTCCCACATAAACCTCGACACGTTAACTCCACTGCGGTCCAACACACTTAAATATAACACACGCCTTCCATCATGACGTGTTTCAGTAGTAACTTTTGGGAATCGTCGCCGAACATCTATCTCTCACCTCCACGTGACAGAAGAATTTCCTACTTCACAGGCATTGTATCGCCGCTGCTGGAATAAAACTGTGCGTTTTAAATTAAAAAGATGGATTCCGGTTGCTTGCAACAAGAGCGCTCCTCAATATTTGGCATCAAACTTCAATAAAACTTGTTAGTGAAAGCTGCTCACGGTAATGTGAGCACTTTTGAAAGCCCTGATAAGTTTCTACATTAGGCCCGTGATTGTGTATCTCTCCTCATATAAAATATCCAATGTCATGTGACTTTAAGCTGGTGTCTACCACAGCTGCCCATATGCCAACAGCATAATACTTACTAATATTATAAATGCGAAAGAGTGTTTGTTTGTTTGTTTATTTGTCCTTTCACGTCGCAACGAAGCAACGAATCGACGAGATTTTTTGTACAGATGTAGTTGGAGAGCCGGGAAGTGCCAAAGGGTAATTTTTATTCCGACAAAATATCTCATTCCTTTGGGGAAATTCTTATTCGAAAATTAAAAAGTACACAAACGGAATAACAATGCAACGTCACAACCGAGAAACAGATCGACGTAATTTCTTGCACAGAATTAGTTGGAGGGCTGAAAAGTGATACTGGTTACTTTTTATCGCGAGAAAATATAAGAAAAAACTTACAAACGATAAAAGTGAATCAAGTTGAAAAAAAGTTGCCGCCAGCGCGCTTTCTTGCAATACGCTGTCTAAACCGTTAAAGATGGTACAATATCATGTAGTAAAAAATTGTGTAGAATAAAAAAACCTAAAAAAACTCCGCGGTAGCATATACAGGAGATGGACAAAATAATATGAACACCTGACATATACACAATATTTATTTATTTATTTATAAGGTGTTAGGCCACCATTTGCTTTTAGAACAGCTGCAAATCTTCACGTAATAGATTCGTAGAGTGTCTGAATAGTTTCCAACGGAATGTTGTCACATTCTTGTACCAAAACATCCACCAATTGCTTCAATGATGTTGGAGATTAAAATCTGCCCCTCACTCTCTGCTCTAAAACTCCCCATAATGGTTCAATTATGTTGAGGTCTGGCGATTGTTTGATGATATTCTGATGCTCCTCAAAAAAATACTGAACCTTTTTGGCTCAATGTATGGGAGCATTATCATTTTGGAATATGGCAGTGTTTGGCAGCAATATTCTAGTCATAGTAAGAACTTCATCATTGAGGATGTCGAGATATTCATTCGCAGTAATCCGTCCAGTGATGTGAATGAAAGGACCAGCTGAATACCACGATAAAGCCACCCAAATCATAACGGAACCTCCCCCATGGTTGACTGTAGGAAGCAGGCAGTGCGGATCGTAGGCTTCTTTTGGGGTTCTCCATACATAAACCCGGCCGTTTGTAGGAAACAATGTAAACGACGATTCATCGGACAATACCACATTCTTCCAATCGCCAAGTGTCCAGGTTTTATGGTCGTGGCACCACTTCTTTCGCAGCTTAGCGTTGGCTTCTGTTATAAATGGGTTCACAATTGCAGCTCTTGTATGGATGTTAGCTAAGTGGAGCTCCCGCCGTACTGTTTTTGTCGGAACAGTATTACTCAAGTGAGTGTTGAGTTCTGCTGTCACTGTTGCCGCGGTATTTTTATGTAGTCTGGCCACAATTCTTTATTATGTCCGTCGGTCTCTGTCAATTAACTTTGGGTTTCACCCACTATTCCCCTTCGTCGATGAGGTTTTACCATGTTTTTTGTATGCTGTCATTACCGTGGATACTGTCGCTCGTAAAACGTTAAACAATTCAGCTGTTTTCGTCACAGACGCTCCCGCTAACCGAGCACCAACGATTTGCCCTCTTTCGAAGTCGGTGAGATCACACATTTCACTGATCGCTTGTTTTAACCGTCGTGGAACAAAGCGTATAATACACTGAAATATAACCTCGAAGACTTGGCACATAAACTGTGCAATACATACGCGTCGCATTATTTACACGGAAGCAGTGTTGCCAACATGCAACAAAATGAACTATATTGCATGGTGTTCATATTATTTTGTCCATCCCCTGCAGCTATATATAACAGAGAAATACTAATAAGTCTTTTTACCATTTAATTCACCGAGACGTTGAGTATTATAATATGTATAGAGTATAGAAGATTAACACTAAGTAAAATTCATCTTTATTTAAAAAAAAAAACCTAAACAATAATTATGTAGTCCACGCGAGCGGAAACGCGGGCAGAGCTAGTCATGAAACAAATAACAAATGTAATATGTATTTAAATCAACGCTATAAACACGTACATCTTTGTTTCTGTAAATTATATTGGTTTTGTGAGTATTTATTTGTTCACAGTAATTTTTCTTTTTAGATATAAATCAAATGTCTTCAACTGTTGTCAAACTTTCCATTGTCATTAGGAAAATATAAACTGGAGAGCCAAAAAAACTGGCATAGGCGTGCGTATACAAATAACAGAGGTATGGATCCAATCAGAGTAACGCGATGCGGTCGGCAGCGCCTATATAAGACAACAAGCGTCTGGCAAAGTTGCAAGATCAGTTACTGCTGCTACAATGGCCGGTTATCAATATCTCAGTGAGTTTGAACGTGGTGTTATAGTCGGCGCACGAGAGATGGGACATAGCATCTCAGAGGTAGCGATAAAATTTGGATTTTCCGTACGACCATTTCACGAGTGTACCATGAATATTGGGAATCCGGTAAAACATCATATCTTCGGCATCGCTGCGGCCGGAAAAAGATTGTGAACGAACGGGACAAACGACGACTGACGAGAATCATTAAACGTGACAGACGTGCAAACCTTTCTCAAATTGATGCAGATTTCAATGCTGGGGTATCAACAAGTGCCAGCGTGCGAACTATTCAACGGACCATCATTGATACGGGCTTTTGGAGCGGAAGGCTCACACGTGTACCATTGTTGACTGCACGACACAAAGCTTTACGCCTCGCCGGGGACCGCCAACATCGCCATTGGACTGTTGATGACTGGAAACACGTTGCCTGGTCTGACGAGTCTCGTTTCCAATTGTATCGGGCGGATGGACGTGTACGGGTATGGAGACATCCTCATGAACCCATGGACCCTACATGTCAACAGGAGACCGTTCAAGCTGGTGGAGGCTCTGTCATGGGACCCCTGATATGTCTAGATACGACTCTGACAGGTTACAGATACGTAAGCATCCTGTCCGATCACCTGACCCATTCATGTCCATTGTGCATTCCGGCAGACGTGGGCAATTCCAGCAGGACAATGCGACACCCCACACGTTGAGAGTTGCTTCCGAGTGGCTCCAGGAACACTCTTCTGACTTTAGGTACTTACATTGGCCACCTGAATCACCAGACATAAACGTTCTTGAGCATATCTGGGATGCCTTGCAACGTGCTGTTCAGAAAAGATCTCCACTGCCTCGCACTCCTATGTATTTGTGGACTGCCCTGCAAGATTTATGGTATGAATTGCCTCCTGCATGCCTTCAGACTTTAGTCGAGTCCGTGCTACGTTGTCTTGCGGCACTTCTGCGTGTTCGGGGGGGCCTTACACGATATTAGGCAGGTGTACCAGTTTTTTTGGCTCTTCAGTGTATTTTTGTTTAAGTTTTCAACAGAATAACAGATGTGTTAAACTTGATTCTTTCTCCGTTAATGTGAACAATGCCAAGCTGTTTCGTGCGTCCACCTCTAAACAGTGTGAATATCTGAAACGCTCGCCCGTTATATGTGTTATAGTCGTAAGAAAGGTACGCTTTTTGTGAATACGGTGTATTAATTCCTTCATACAGAGGACACCCTGTTATAAACAATTGTTAAATAACTTTAATTATGTTTACCAACACTTAAGAATACAATTAAGGAAAATAATTACCTAGGTTATTTACTTCGAAATGAACTGCGTTCGTATTTATCTTTTCAATAGAATATTACAAAATATTTTGTTCACTTGGTATGCATTGAGATTGTCAACATACGAGGGCTGATTCACAAGTCATGGCCACTATTGTTTATCTTCCGAAAATGACTCAACATAGGAAATGTACTACGTACAGTTGAAAGTGTACGACATGTACGTTTTCAAGTTGATACCACATGGGGTATGGATGCAGGAATGTCCGGCAAGGAACAAAGACAAACATGGTTGCTTGAAATCACCGTTAAAATTATACATTATCGTACAAACTGTATGCACTCATGTAAATGAGTACGTATCGTACGTGTACAAGCTGTTTAACATCCTTTAAAGTAGTCTCAGATGTTGTTCACGGTTCGTTACCAGTGATAAGTCAGATATCGTCACAGCATTTCGACGAGAGGTGGCGCACATTGACGGATCTCATGCAGCCGATGGTATTTCCCGTTTGTCTCATTGACGGCAACGAACCGTGGACAACCTCGGAGACTACTTTGAAGAATGTTAAACAACCCGTACACGTACGATACGTACCCGTTCACATGAGTATATACAGTTTGTAGGAGAATATAACAATTATGGGATATTTCAGGCAGTCATGTTTGTCTTTGTTCCTTGTCGGACATTCCTGCATCCATACCTTATGTGGTGTACATTTAAAACGTGCATGTACACTATCAACTGTACGTAGTACATGTCCTGTGTAGGGCAATTTTCGGGAGATAAACAGTAGTTGCCATGACTTCTGAGTCAGCCCTTTGCAGACGTATCGAAATTCTTTTTTAATAGCTTACGACTTATTGCATAAATAAATAACCAATACATATTTAAATATAAAACTATGCACAAGCAAATGGCGGCCGTATATATTACATCACGAAGTACGAGAACAACTGTCATGAAACACAACGGCTGAAAGGAATTTATTCAAAATTTACAGGATACTTGCAAGGTAATGCTCATGACTTTATGCACGTTTCGTGAAAATTCGTCCAGCCACACAGTAATTAAAGCATGTAACTCTGATTTTTTCTTAGGCCTATTGCTAACGAAAACAAGCACTTTTCGCTTATAAAATGTAAATGCCTACACTGATATGTGCGTTTATTTGCTATAATACTAACAACACAAAACCAATCTGACGACAATGTAGTACATGAAACTGCATCAATACTTTGCATTCAGAATCAAATTTTTTCCCATACTGACCTATCTAGAAGGTTAGTTGTGAAAGCTAGTAATTCCTTTTTAATGTATCGGCTCGTGCAAATACTTATTTTAAAGGTTGGAATATTGTGCCAAAACTTCAAGAATTTCCAAAGACAATAAATTACTTTGAATACAGCATAAAGCAATGAAAAACACTTCCAATTCATCATAAAATATATAAAAATGTTTTATTTATCACGTTAACGAATATTTTGTTTTAGGAGTAACGAACTGCCGCTTAAAATCAGGTTAGCCATGAAACGCTGTCCTGTTCTGTTGGCAGAGGAGTACGGCCAGAAAATGAAACAAAACAATAAACTAAGTAATTTGAACATTGCATCAGGCAAGTGATAATGTGAAAAAGTTTTAAACATAAATATGTTACAATAACGCCAGGTTTCATTCTTATTTGCATGTAACAAAAAGAAACTGAACTGGAGCGGACAAAACTTTTAACTTTCAAACTTTTGGACGTTAAAAAATTTAACTAGATTTCTTAGTTAGCTGCCAACTTAACTGTGAGTATTGTGGTCATTGCTCAGGTTAAAATACACGCAGTTAACATTAAAAAACAGTCAAAAAAAATTTTTATTTTACTTGGCTTTTTTGTAATAATTTGTAAATATATTACTTACAAACTCGATTTTCAAGGATGGGCATCTCCTTTATTAACTGAGCTAGGCTATAAGCAGTATGCTATTTTCTACCTCATTTTTCCAAAGAAATTATGTCCTCAAATATCTTGTGTGAGTACCCTGCAACCTGTACAGAAAGTAGTAATTGTATTGGAATTGAATTATTATTCACTAAAATAATCGCATTTATAATCACAATGCATACATAAAAATATATATTCTAATACAGTTACACACTGACGGATCACAAATACACTGAAGAGCAAAAAAAAACTGACATAGGCATGCGTGTGCAAATAACAGAGGTATGGAACCAATCAGAGTAACGCGATGCGGTCGGCAGCTAGATCGGTTACTGCTATTACAATGGCAGGTTATCAAGATGTAAGTGAGTTTGAACGTGGTGTTATAGTCGGCGCACGAGATATGGGACATAGCATCTCCGAGGTAGCGATAACATTTGCATGTTCGCGTACGACCATTTCAAGAGTGTACCGTGAATATCGGGAATCCGGTAAAACATCACATCTTCAACATTGCTGCAGCCGGTAAAAGATCGCGAAAGAACGGGACAAACGACGACTGACGAGAATCATTAAACGTGACAGACGTGCAACCCTTTCTCAAGTTGGCGCAGATTGGATTTGTGGACTGCCCTGCAGGATTCATGGAGTGAATTGCCTCCTGCATACCTTCAGACATTAGTCGAANGGGGGGGGGGGGGGGGGGGGGGGGGGGGGGGTAGTGCTACACGATATTAGGCAGGTGTGCCAGTTTTTTTGGCTCTTCAGTGTAATAACAAGAACCCTTAAATAGATTTAACAACATTTTATTTATATTGAGGTACAATATTGCTGAATAATTAGCAACATAATTTTAAAAAACTAGTTGGTCTCACAGTAATAGGTAAACTTTAGCTAACTCCATTACAAATAGCAAATATATCTGAGTGTACTACACTCCAGGGAACCTGTGGTACTGGCTTCACCGTCTGCCCGACATTGGTTTGTCGAGCCTGTTTGCACTTTTGACACAATTAGCAAGATATTACAAATTCAGAGATATCGCTCTTTAAAGTTGGCCAGGAAAATTGAACAGCTATCATATTTAAAAATTGGCTGACGCCCAAATGACCTACAAAAGCCGAATCGTGAAAATATGAAAGCATCATAGGCCCTTAGTGACTCTGGAACGACAATATTACTTGCACGCCCGTTTGTTTCCGGAAAAGTACAAAATGCCATTTTCTTCCACATAAGGAATCACCGCTCCCACACTTAAATCAATTATAACCTGGGTGCATAATAAATCGCTAGTCTGAACCTGACGCAGCTAAACAAAAAATTCGGGAAGGTCCTGTATTAGGTCAATGACGCTTTGGTATCAAGATTTTTTCCGCCTCAAAGTTCACAGGAGCATACATCCTCGAAAGAACATGAGTTACCTGATTGATGGAGTCACGAACATGAAAAACTTTGAAACGAAACCGCGATAAACGCAGGACCCATCGACCTATTTTTCTCCCAAGTGCTGTGGTTGGTTCAAAACCCAGTTAAACGCATGATTGTCAATATATAGATCACACTCATCGTATTAAGCGAACTTTTCTAACCCAAAAATACAAGCCAATGTTTCCTTCTCATCGATTCCGAATTTACGTTCCGGTTCGGTGGGGCTACGGCTGGCAAAAGTAATAGGGGCCAGACCTAAATCCGTCCTTTGACTCAAAACAGCGCCTAAGGCCAGCGACGACGGATCAACCTGCACTACAAACGACGTGAAAAGTCTGGTAGGTGCAATACCGGAAGGGAAGACAGCTTCTACTTTAACACAGTGAATGTCATTTCTTGCTCTTGGCCCCTAGTAAACTCTACTCCCTTCTTCTTTAAAGAGTTCAAGTGTGCTACCAATTCAGAAAAATGTTCAATGAACCAGGAGTAGTAACCTAAAAGGCCTAAAAATATCTGAACTCCCTTCAAAGTTCTTGGGCGAGGGAAATTCAAAATAGGAGCGACACGATCTGGATCAACCATCAGTCGATCTTCACAAAGCAGATAACCCACAAACCTAACCTTACTTGACCCCTAGGTCACCTTATCCAGATTGACCATCAACCCTACCTAACGCATTTTTAAAAACACCTCACGGAGATGGGAAAGATGGGATTCCAAATCATCCCTATACACTATTATGCCGTCTATATAATTGAAAACAATCTTAAATTTAAAATTCCTACAGTACAAAATTCAACACCCTAGACCAGGTTTCACTTCCAAAATTTGAGCTCATGGGATTGCGCGTAAATTCAAACTGACTCTACGGAGTGCTAAATGCAATATATTTTCTGCAAGAAGTGTCTAGCAAACATTGGTGAAAACTTTTATTTAAATATAAGGCAGAAAATACACGGACTTTACCTAAATTCTGATTAGTGCAATCAATCGTTGGCAACGGAAAAGGATCTTTGTGAAATTTTACCCACTACAGAGCCTGGATAACAATAGTCAGAATTCTACGGGACAATAACACCGACTTCCAACAACTTATCGATAATTTCTCTAAACGCCTGCAACTTAGGCGGAGTACATTTGAAGTGCCTATCACGTACCGGAATATCATTCGTGAGGGAGAATTTGTATGGGAGGACGTCGCGTTACCCTATTTTAGGACTAATGGTGTCACTAAACTCCTTACATAATTGATCTAATCGACTTTGAAAGTCCTCGGAATATCCATTAATTGTGACGTGCAAAGGTAAACATATTTCAGGAATTACTTTATCCTGAAGAGCAATCCGGATATTTGGAGCAAAGCCAAAGGATAAATAGTATACGTCTAGGTTTACAGACGCCCTCGATTGCACTAAAAACTCAAGGCCTAAAACGATATCATGATTAAGGCCTCCAAACACCCAAAAGGGATAGGACCATAAAAATCGTCCAATTTGAAAGTGAAAGGGCCCAAAAAAATTACTGCTTATGACCTTTCCATTTGCCGTGCACAAACGCTTTTCTGCCGAGCACTTTACAATTATTTTAGAAACAATATTAAGATCCAGTAGCCTTTTCAAAAAGTTGGAATTCATGACACAATGAGTGGCCCCCGTGTTGACTAAAGCTGAAAAATTATTATTGCCGCAAAAAATCAGAATGGTACACTTCCTTATGATTCGTGGTAACTTCACTCTCGCCTGACTGCAAAACCCACAATTAATTCCAGTCAAAGCCAGTTTCCCGCCTTAGGACAATCCCTGCGTAAGTGCCCAATCTCACCGCACCTGAAACATTTTCTTTCTGATACAGCACGCCGATCCTGCTGAAACTCTCTAGACACATCTGAACCCCACAATTACCACACTGCAGTGCCACCCCGCACTGCTCAACGTCCTGTAGAGTGGAAACACGCACGAATTACGCGATGGCATTGCCACAGCCTGCTTGAACCGTGGGTGGAAAACACACACGGTATTCACGTGTTTCTACTAAACGATGCTGCACTTCAACTGCCAGTTGACGTGACTCATGAAAATTATGAGGGGCTGAAACGAAAGTGCATTGCGCGTGGACGTGTGGAGCCAAATTTTCTAAAATCAAGTTGACTAGTTCTCGTTCCTCAGTTTCAAACACAGTGCATTATGATAATCACAAATATAATTAACAAATTCATACATACAAAATCGCGTTCACAATTTCGCTTCACGTGAAGGGTAAACAAGAACTCTAATCTCCTACACTTAAAACCTGCAAACGTACCTCCATCTAGTGACGTGATTTCTTCACGTAACAACTGTGATATAAAACCCTCGCATTTAATGACAATAACTTTCAAAAGAGCATCTTCGGGACAAAGACATAAACTCATTACACTACTGACTGCTATAAAGAAATGCAAAATACTGACGGGATCCAAGGATGTTAAAGGAGCAATATTTTGTATAGCTTAGATAGACAGCTTGTCAACTTTGGGTGGGTGGGTGGTTGGTTGGTGACACTCACCGGAACCGTACACTGAGAGCGCTGCGCCACTGCACACCGCTGACGCCAAGAGTCCACCGCGGCCCGACGCAACTGGGCCACAATCGCGGATTCGTCAGCTTCCAACCTGAGGTCACTAAAAAAGGCCAGCAATTCTTCTTTTTTAAGCGTCTATAGGAAACCCACCTTGGCCATTTCCTGCAACAATCAAAGAAAGCGGACGTAGAGAAAGTCGTGACGTAGAATAGCGCAGAATTTATATGTGACAGATCACAAATAATTAAAAAACCCTGAAACAGATTTAACAATATTTTAATAATATTAAAGTACAATATTGCTGAATTATTAGCAAACAATATAAAAAACCAATTTATCCCACAGCCATAGGTAAACTTAAGCTAACTCCATTACAATTAGAAAAATGTATTACATACCTTACAACTAATTAAAAAACAAATCTAGTTCTCGCAGCAATTACCAAACTATATTTTAAAAACGTATTATTTCTTAGCACCCAATTCAACTGTAATTCAATTAAAATTACAATAGAAAGGATCGCAACCTCATAGCCCATCAAAGCCTCCTATCCTATATAAAAACTATTTAAAAACTTTAATAAAACAAGTTACGGTGGGAGGCAGTCTTGTGAAACCACCCAGAGCTTCTACCGTTAAAAAACCATTGCACGATGACATAACAGAACATTAAAATAACGCCCTAACGATGGAGTCGTTGAAACGAATAGAAACACTTAAAAGGAATGAACTTGGGCAGCGCACAAAGGCAATCATGATACGTTAAATACCAAGAGGCAGAGCAGACGCGACACCTTAGTTTAACCGAAACCAAATTTAGAGGGCGGCCAAAACCAAATTTCGAAATGGATAGCACTGCTGCACACCCAAGTAACTACACACCTGCCACACAGAATTACAAAAACATTTAAACCCTACCGCAAAAACACTGACGTTTTCCATGACTTACCGCTAAAATGCCCCAACGCTCTCAATCAATTACATGTGAAGTTGTCAGCTTTACATAGTAGTCGATGAATTCGGCTCAGCTGGACACTTCTTTGTGCAGGCGATGCAAGCTCGACAATAGGCGTGGAAGTAGGCGTTAGAATAAAGCACCGCAAGGAGAAGAAGGCTGGTACCAAGCGTGCAACGCCTTAATGAACTACTACTACCAATCATAAATTGATACGCACGCGTGGGGGAAGGAGAAAGGAAGGGAGGGAGAACAAGGATAACGAAAGAGATATTGAAATTAAGGCAAAAAAAAGCGTTACCTTGACCAGAAAAGTAGTTCCATGAAAGAGTTTTCAGAACAATAGCTGTTTATGTAAAAAGAAATGCCAAGAAAAGTAACAGAAGTCATGGAAATAAGCGCTTGACTCGTTATGGAAATTAAGCTTGTTTGCTGTGCTCAGAATGTTTTCCTTTGTGGTTTGATTAAACAGAATATACCCAAAACCAGACAATCCAGACACCATTCAGGATATTAAAAAAGTACACATAATCAGTATTGTATTCAAATCTCAGAACAAACTGTTGATGTTTAAAAAAAAAAAAATTCTTCAAACATTTTAGATATTAGATGGTCGAATGAATAGGGCAATAAAAAAGTGATAAGTGGACAACGACCTGGATCTCATAAACGAGGACGTGGTGTTCCTGTAAACAAAATATCGGAAGAAAGATTGAATGTGGTTAGAGAACACATTGCATAATTTCCTTCCTATCAGTCCCTTTACACCAGAGCTAAAAACCATAATCGTAGATATTTATCTTGTGACTTAAATGTGCGTCTCATGTATAAATTATACAATGATTTCTGTGAGGAGAGGAATTTCGTACCTGTTTCTGAGGACACATATCGCCGGACATTAAATAATGCATTTAATCTGCATTTTCATGCTCCACATACAGACAGATGCAGTAAATGTGATAGTTACAAAATAGCCAAATCTAATGCGATAGATGAAATCGAAATACGTAGGTTGGAAGATTAACATGAACTCCATCTTCGAAAATTGGAGCTTCCTCGAACACCTATTAAGGATGATGCAAACATATCCAAGAATGACAATACATTTTATGTATTAACCTTTGACATGGAAAAAACTCTCGCGTTCCCAAAAATCACCACGTCCGTAGCATATTAAATAATTAATATGTACGTGTATATTCGTGGATATCATGAGCTAAACACAGTTTTAGCCTTTATGTTCGTTTGGGACGAGAGTTTTGCGTCTCGTGGTTCGCAAGAAGTAAGTTCATGTGAAATTAAGCACATTGAGACACATGCATCACCATGCTAAACACGTAGTTATGTACAGCAATACCTGCACCGGTCAAAACCAGAATTGTAAGGTAGCCTTATCTCTACTGAAACTGGTTCAAAAGGAAGACAATACGATTTACATAATTGATCATAAGTCTATGGTTAGTGGTCACTTGTACCTCCCAAATAATGCTGACATTGGATCCATAGAAATCTACTCCAGAGGTAAGATGAATGGTACTCGGTACTTGTACAGTCTCGGAAGAAACAAAAATTCCACATAAAAGAGATGGCTAGGTAAGATTTAAAGAGCTCAAAACGTCTTGAGGACGTCATTGCAAGACGGTAATAAACCACTCTACAAAAACCAGTGTCATGGTTGAAAATGCAGTGGGTCCGTTTTTTACGAAATGAACCATTTATTTAGTACTTAAAAGAAACACTGAATAAGATCATGCCTTCTCAGCTCTTGGCTGCAAGCCGGCTAAAGCAGGAAGGCCAACATAATTGACAATCATAATTCAAGATCGCCTTTACAATGGACCTAGACAGGTAACACAACAGAAGAAACGAGATATGAGTGATTTGTTACCATTCATTAAACCAATCCACCATAGCTACTTTGACGATCTACTAACGACTGAAGCTCATGAAGATGTAGGGCCATTGAAAAAAGGTGAAGATCGCAGTGACAGTTAATAAACATCAATGTGTCCAACAAAAATTGCTATTCAAGTTGTGTCAAATCTAGATGTAGGAGCATTAACAGAGGTGAATGTAGCAGTGAAGAATGGACATACAAGTAGTGTGAGAATGCAAAGATTAGCTATTAATATCGCTTCTGTTTTACCTGTCTACAGAAAGCCAGTCGGCATTTTACAGAAAAATGGTGTAGATCATTTCAACGCCATTCGGACAACCCTGATATTAAAATTAGGGTAGTCACTTGCACAAAAAGGGTACGATAAGATACAACGATAATAGTGTATATTAGTCGGTTTTGGCGCAGGATTCAGGGACAGGATCTAGGATCCGTCCACCATCTTGTTTGACGTCACAGGCGTGGCTGGCGGGACGGAGGCCTGGGATGGCTATGTTATCGACAAAAAATTGCCTGTTTAAACCTAAAAATTACTTCCGAAATTAATTATTTTACCAAAAAATATTTTTTTTCACCAAAAAATTAAAAAAAAAAAAAAGTAAAAATTAGGAAAGAGGACTTTCAACTCCTCGAAGCAACAGACAAAAAATCCTCAGTAGAGTAAGAGGATTAGAGGCTCTTAGTAGAATGAGTCACTTAATCCTCAGAGCAGGAGAGGAGGATTCGATACTCCGAGTAAGGTCAAGCTGTCCGGGGAAGATCAGCAGACCTGGCCCCCTCCCCCGAACAACATTCTGCACCTAACACATCCACACCCCACTACCTCTGCTCCATCACCCTTCAATTCCCTCTTCACCATTACCCCTTCCTCTACGTCTCAGAATATTATTATAAAATTCGCGAAAAAATTTAAAAAAACCTAAAAAATCTAGAAACATATAATTTTAACCTTACACACATCCCTCCACCCTCACATCACCCTCTCCTCTATTACAATTTCCAATCATAAAAAAATCACAAACATCTACAAAAAATTTAAAATCGAGAAACATAAAATGTAACTTCACACTCATCCCACCAATCATAAAAAAACCGAGAAAAATTTAACCATTATTCTAAAAAAATCGAGGAACATATAGCATTTACCTCACACTTGCCATACAACCCCCACCCCTCACTAAAATTAATCATTGGCCGTAGATAACCGAAATTATCGCTCCACCCATACCAATCAATTGTATATGTCCACTGGTAGGCGAGGTAAATTATAAAAAAAAAGGGCCGTTAGCGGAAAGATCAGGTATAGACGTAATCGTTGTCATTCCTTATTTTTTTTTGGTCGCTGAACACTAATCTGAGGTTTTCTGACAGAATGTTTGCCTGGAACATAGTTATTTTGTTGCAAAAAAACTCGAAATTTTGGCACCCTTTTTTTTTTTTCTGCCTATATTTTGGGAACTATGGGTGTTTAGAAAAGACAACTCTACATAATATTAAAGTAGATAAAATTGCCTACATATTGTGTTCATGAAATTTTTTTCTATGACCAACCATTCCGCCGCTAGAGCGCGCCAAAGAATGGGCAAAATTCCCACAAATCGCAAAAACGCCATATTTCGACTTTCCACTCCTGATGTCCATGGAAACGACTCACGTTATGATCATTTTGACCATGTATGATATTGAACTTGATGAAATACACTTAAAAATAAATTTGGGGTCCGCTGAAATACACTTAAAATAAATATTGGGCCGANAATAAATTTGGGGTCCGCTGAAATACACTTAAAATAAATATTGGGCCGAATTGTTTTCAAAGAATTGTCTAAAATCAAATTGAAAGAAAGGAGACAAATTAGTGAAAAAAAGTAAAAATCATCCCCACTGCCGCGCCACAAACTCATGGAAAGATGGTAAATGAATATTGGAAATGAATGTTTGCGTGTTGGAATGTGGGGTTATGCGTCTTATCTCAGTGAGCCGTTGAAGACCCACATGAGTTGTTGCTGACAACAGGGTCGACTGCCATCAGGCTTGGGAAAAAGCCATGGACTGCATTATTAAAAGAGCTGCAGACAACTCTAATTTTGGTGCTGTCAAATTTCAACATAATGACCGTGTCCAGCCACTTGCCATAATGAGCAACGCAATAACAGTAGAAAACGAAGTTTCCCCCATTAATCCCACCACATTGTTTCAGCTAATCAGTGTGATTAAGAATTCAGATGAAGAACTGGAATACTTCTTGATTTACGACCTGGGACCTTACTCTTTCTCTCTGTTTGAGAATGGTCTGCAAAAAGGGACTAAATCAAACTTGTACAAAGAATTTGTCCCCATTCAAAACAAGGACTTCAGCGGTCAAGTGCAGTACGTGATCGATGGTGGGTTGTTGCTGCACAAAGTTGTCTGGCCCGACAACCAATCTTTTTCAAAAATATGTGACAGATACATTGGATACGTTATGACAACATATGGATCCCAAACAAGAGTTGTCTTTGATGGCTACCCCGAACATGCGCAAGGTGGAACAAAAAGTGCAGAGAGGTTGAAAATATCTATGAAAACTAGTTCCGGGGACATCCTCTTTGATGAAACCATGACCCCGACCGCAAAGAAAGAAAAATTCCTGGCCAACCCAAATAACAAAAAACGACTGATTGCCATGATAATGCCTCACACAACATGACTGTGAAACAAGCACCAGAAAATGCGGACACGCTGATAATCACAGAAGCGCTGTCACTGGCTAAATCCAATGAGAGTGTGGTCGTGATGGGAGAAGATGTAGACCTGTTGGTGATTCTCATTGGTTTGTGCAAGGAAAACAATGTTTTCTTCTTAAAGCCAGGAAAAGACAAAACTCCATCAACAACATAATCTCAACTCCTCACTACAAAGAACAAGACTGTTGCAGAGAACATTCTGTTCTTACATGATATGAGTGGTTGTGACACGATGTCAGCACCATTCAACCAGGGGAAATCGAAGTTTGTAAAAGCACTCACTAAAAATCGTGACCTTTCTGACGTCGTCAGTGTTTTCAAAGACAGCAATGCCACTCCCCAGACCATCGCAGCAGCCGGAGAACGATTTTTGGTCGAAGTATACGGCTACAGTGGGAGGACTCCACCCCCTCTGAACCACCAGCGCTTTCTTAATTACAAGAAGGCAGCGTTCAAGGCTTCGTCGAAAATAGCTGCACTGCCACCTTCAGCAGCTGCAGCGGCACAGCACAGTTACAGGATGTGCCTTCAAGTGCAGCAATGGATGGAGGTCAAGAAACGAGCTGAGGATTGGGGTTGGAAGAAGACCAGCAACGGGCTCGAACCAATCACGACTCTTCTAGCCCCCGCTCCCCCCGAACTGCTCAAGTAGGTAATGTGCAAGTGCACCAAGACCTGTGCACGGAACTGCAGCTGCCTGAAGGGAGGCTAAAGTGCACTGATCTGTGCATCCACTGTGTGCACAGATCATGCAACAACGCAACGGTGCCCCTAAGCGACGATGAGGAGACGAGGTCAAAGATTGGGACCTGCAAGTCGAACTTGGGATTTAATTGCGAACTGAGGAGGAAGCGTTAGAGTCACTGGAAGAGGAGGTGGAGGAGAGTTAGGAGGAGGAAGAAGAAATAGCTAGGAGCTGCAAAGGTATGTAACATCACCTATAATTCCAAACCTTGTTTTCACATTAGTAGTACCTATTGATACCTGCCAAAAGCTGAAGTTTGGAAGTAGGTATTGATTCTGCTCTGCGGCATGAGGCGCCAGCACTTGATGCTAGCCCTCAGTGATAGGGCGTAGAAATACGTCGACACTGTTGTCTCTAGGTCCAATTTACTAATGAATTACACTTTATTTGTGAGTTCACATAATCGAGTTTTATTGTTGCTTGAACAGGTTAACTGGTACATGAACTCACGAGACAAACTCCCTCCCTTTTCTGTATGTAGATTACGTGATACTTGGCACGGCGATTTTGCATCGAGAGGGGGGGGGGAGATTCTTCACACTTGGTGTAGAACTACTTATCTGACACTGCAGTGCTGTCTTCCCTCGGCTGGCGACCTGGAACTGCTCTCGAACTTGGTGGGCGTCTCGGCGCCTGGCTTCGAAGTTCCTTCTTCCCGGGTCCACGCAGTACTCTGCGCCTGACGACGGCCGGCTGCCGTTGACGTCTGCTCGCGGATTCGCTCCGTCCTCTTCCGTTTCCGTCGGCCGACTGCCCCGCTTGGTCCTCCTCCTCGTGGTTATGTAGGCTCGATCACCATATTCGACTTGTCCCATCTCTGCACGTGTCCAGGGTGCTTGTCGTCCCCCTGGGTCATAAAACACGTGGCCGCTGCTCGTTTGGTCCGCAGCCGGCGTGGCGTCGTCCCTTGGTTCTGGCCTGGAAGTTTATTGTGCCTTTCTACGCGCACGTCCGCTAAAAGCTCTCATGGTTTATTGCGGTACAAGCCCGGGACAGGCGCAGCTGGTGGTGGGATCTCGGTGTCCCTTGGGCAGCTGCAAAATGCAGCTGTGTCCGCGCCCTGGTGCCTTCCGTTGTCTCCGGATGTCGTCTGCACGTGCAGGAACAGTTGCACGTGCAGAAACCTTTGGTAGCGTGCCTTTGCAGCTGCGAGGCTCCTCGCGTCACTCTTCCGGCACGTCCACAAAACCCTTAATCCTTATTGCGGTCGTCCACCCGCGAGCTTCGCCAGAGCGTGTGTTCTGACGAATAAAATATAGGGACGCAGAATGTGTCACTATCACTTTCTTTAACGTATAGAAGAACCATCATATTCCTATATTTGTAACAATATCTCAAGTATGCCACTGATTCCATCCTGTTCTTTACAGATGTGTCTCTCCAACGAGCCTCAGTCAACGAGTGAAACCCCACAAATTACGCCACAGGTTAATAACAGTAAATATTTCTGAAGTACATAGGTACCTACCTGCAGCATATTCCTTACCAATATTACCAACTAATAACCACTGATACACACTTTTCCTGTCTGTTCCAGATGAATGAATACCCCACCCACCAGAAAATACCCAAGAAATGGACTGGACCTGTACATACATATACCTACAAATTCTTGTTTCAGTTTCATAATTCTTCCTAATTGTCTTTTACCTGCAATTACGCAATTTATTATTAGTAATAAGTAATTTTTATGTTAATATTACAATAGCTAAGTATAACTTTTTTCACTAATTTGTCTCCTTTCTTTCAAATTGATTTTAGACAATTCTTTGAAAACAATTGGGGCTCAACATTTATTTTAAGTGTATTTCATCAAGTTCAATAGCATACATAGTCAAAATTATCATAACATGAGTCGTTTCCGCAGACATCGGGCGTAGAAAGTCGAAATATGGCATTTTTGCGATTTTTGGGAATTTTGCCCATCTTTTGGCACGCTCTAGCGGCGGAACGGTTGGTCGTAGAAAAAAATGTTTTGCACAAAAAATGTAGCCAATTTTGTCTACTTTAAGTGTGTCTAAAATAATCTTTTCAAAAAAACGCATAGTTCCCAAGATATAGGCAGAAAATAAAAGAAGTGCAAAAATTTCGAGTTTTTTTGCAAAAAAAACAATGTTCCGGGCAAATATTCTGTCAGCAAACCTCAGATTCGTGTTCAGCGACCCAAAAACATAAGGAATAACAACGATTACGACTATACCTAAACTTTCTCCTATTTTTCCTAATTTGCCTAGCCTATGGACACTAAATTACAACTTTAACACATATTTTGCCTGTATTGAACACAATAGATTCCGCTATTTATATATTTCTTAGCATCTACCACCAGAGAGCTCCCGTGTCGTCCATTTACAATTTTTTTTTCGTCAACGAGAAACACTTCCAAATCTGTAGTATAATGAACCTCTGCAATTTTTTTAAGGTCAATATTTTAAAAAATTAATAAAACAAAACGTATTTTTTAAAACTAATTTTATTCAGTAGTGTACAACATGAGGAAACACATAAGCCCTTGAATAAAAGTCTTTATTTATATATATAATTCTCTTCCACAACGAGTTCACCTCTCGATGTCCGCTTCAGCGACCCAGGAATTGTAGCGGGCAATGAAATCCCAACACTTGACGTACGCCCATTCGTTACGTCGTTTCAGCACCTTCTTGACCAAATACATGTCTGGAAACTTTGTAGACTGGATCTCTTCTTTGTATAAAACGCCATGGAACGGTACGTTATTCAGATCTTCGAGATAGCATGTCCTCGGAGCATAGTTGCATATACATCGCACACGAAACATTTCGGCGCTCCAATTCGCTGTGAGCCCTATCTCGAAGATGCCTTTCTGTTTGGATATGAGCACCAGGTCACCTATTTTGGCTTTAGGCTTGCGTGGGTCCATCCTCTCCGGAACAGCATACACGATGCGAAGCAGGGAGTCCTCCTTGATGTCTTCGGGCTTCGTGCGAGTGGTAGAATGAACGGTAGAATTTTACTCGCGGACGAGTTTCGGCAGTAGCTCAAGTCACTTGTAGTTTCCATTCGCCGCGAAAAGCTTCCACATCATTCCCTTCAGAGTTCGGTTGAACCTCTCGACGATAGATGCTTTGAGATTGCTGTATGTAGAATAATGATTTATGTTATGTTTCTTCAACAGGACCTTGAACTTTGCATTAGAGAATTCCTTGCGCTTGTCGGTTTGCAAATTAGACGGGATGCGTCCTTAATGCAACACATCCGCCATGGCTTCCGTGACATGCGCGTTCTTCGACTTAACTGGCCTGGCCCAGGCGAATTTGCTATAGGCATCGATGACTGTCAACATGTATTTGTAGCCCTTGTTGACCCGAGTATATAGTATCATCTCGACTAGGTAGGCATGAAACAGGTCCCACAAGTCATGACCTTGCGAGAACTATAGTTGTGCCTGATGGCCGCATGCAGATTGTGGGCGATTCCCAGCCGACTCATCGTATGTAGCCTCCAATCTAATAGTTCTTCGACGATGGATATATTCTCGTTCGTGTGCAAGTAATTTCCAACCCTTTGTGAAGCGACCAGTAGCCGCAATCTATCGACTGCGACTATCGATGGATCGTCCCAAACCACGTAGTCGATGTTCTTGTCACCATATATCTTCTTCGGACCATCCCCACTTTTCAGTGCTAGGCCACTGAAGTGGTCTGCGAGAATGTAGATTTTTTTCGTGATCTTCGTCCTTATAAGTACTTGTCTAGAGATTGTTATCTTGGTAATGTATGTGCACGAGTTCGAGAAACACCTTGTATTCCAGCAGGTCGATTTATTTAAACTCCCTGGGCTCCTTGCGAAATATTTGTTCCTAAAGCCCGGGTGTTCCATGGGTCTTGTAATCGCTGCTTGGATTAGCCCACCTGGTAAAAACTATATTCTATAAGAACCAAGGAACCATTTATCAATTTGCCTGTATACGCCACATGTTGTATCATTATTACGAGATGTGTAAGACAGTACGTACCATCGAGCCAGAGAATTAGATTTTAGGTCTTTCTTCCGTACCTATTTATTTTGTGTCAAATCCACATCCAATCCATCACCCCTATCCGTTTGTACGTCACCATGTTTCCTTTACTTCGTAGGCTCAGCCGTATCGTCGAATTCGGTCTTCACTACTACGGGTGCTCCATCGCTCTCCCTGAGTACATCGATACAGCGACTAATGGGCTTAAAGATTTCTTCTCTTCTAAGGTCACTCGATGTCTAGCTGTCTTGACGAGCAAATACTTCTAGCGAACCGACTGTATCACTCGATGCAGTTCGCTACCAATGTCCGATATAGAACTTAATAAAAATGGTTACTGTTGCTCTCTTTTATGTGTTTAGTCGTGAGTCTCCAACAAACGATTTTAGATCCATTCCAGGCGTTCGCTGCAGATAGCCAATATATCCTTGCAATGGTTTTCATTGTCCATTTTCGTAGCGAGGCGGAATATTGAGGTAGCGAATATATGCGCTATGGTATCTTTCAGCACTTTTAGACTCTCATCATTTGATGTGGATGCCACATACTGTCTATCGGTAATTTTCATTTGAACACTTCTTACATGCTCGTCAATTGCCGTAAAATCGCGAACGATCTCAGTCTTCACACGATTCATCTTCACCCTGAGCTTGGACAAGTAAGTGAAAAAGAGTTTGCCATACTTAGCCAACACATTGCGTAACTCCAAGATGAAGTCATTGCCAGATTCGAGGACGTAATGTTTAGATTGAACACAGTGTGTGTTACATGCTCCGCTTCCGTGATCCGTATCCACATCCATGTCGTTGTAGAGTGGGCCTTACCATAGAATAAAGATGAGGTAGACCAATCTCCGTGTCACCACATTGAACTGCTTTTCTGCCAACATGTCTAGCGAAAACAGCGCGGTTTGGATTTTAGGTTAGAAAACTGAATTTTAAATAAATGTTTTGTGATGTATTTACTCTTCCTCTAGCCAATTTGTAACGCAGATTCCTTAAATTCAAAATGGCAAAAGTATTTTATTCATGTAATAGTGCTTGTAATTTAAAAAATAAGATATAAACAAACACTTTCATTATGGTAGACCACGTGACTTTGACAGTTGTGTTCATTTGGGATTGGTTGATGTTAGGTACGTGCATAGAAGACGAATAAGTGGTCTACCTCATCTTTAGTCTATGGGCTTTACTGTGTGTGTTTGTGCACAGGCAATGTGCGTGGCTGCGAGGGCAGCGCGTGGGCGTTCGAGCGACGGCCGGGCAAGGAGCTGCGCGGCCACGACGACCTCAAGCTGCAGCTGGTGCAGAGCCGACGCGACTGCATCGAGGCGTGCCTCAAGGAGCGCCGCTTCGACTGCCGCTCCGCCGAGTACGACACGCAGACGGCCGAGTGCCGGCTGTCTACCGAGGACCGCCGCTCACGCCCCAACGACTATGTCGACGCCCCGCCCACTCTCGAGTACCTCGAGAACCAGTGCCTGCCGGGTAAGTTCGCCGCTCATCCCCCCCCCTAACCAGTCTTAAAACTAAAAGGAGAGTCAGAGATCCTAAGTATAGTCAATTCGCTGTTTCATCACACTTTTTGAATACCCGAGATACGGCTTAAAAACACAATTTCCTCATGTGCCACTTTCTTTATAAATGGCGGACATAAAGATGATGAATTAGCACATTCTTTGTTTGTTAATACTACCGCCTGCACATAAATTTTCGTTAAAATTTGTTGGTTCATAAGGGACACAAAGTGAAAATATTTACATGGATGTTATTATGAAAACATATGAATACCTCCTAAAATTATAGACCCCATGGATTTGTTTGGTCTACGAAAGTATAACTTGTCTCCTGAATTTGGTGTGTATCGTTATTTTTCCCGAGGTAGAACACAATAACTTAACTTCCATGAGATGCAATCTTCCAAAACAGCTGACCAAATAGTTTATGTTATAGTTAATTCGTTCTGACATAAATGCTGCCAGCATGCAAAGTTAAATCTGGTTACATGCGTTTATGGATACAGCAATTTATGCTAAAATGTTTTCATGGCCGAATATTTGGAAATAAGTTTCTGGCCCTCTTAAAACATATAAGTTTACATGGTCTATCATAGTACTATTTGTTTGACAAATTTGGTAGTAATGAGTTGTTTTCTAAGTGTTTTATATGTGTTTGTATAAACTGCTGTGTGCATTCGCGTGGACATTGTGTGCTAGTGTGTGAAAAGATACGCTGTAAGTTGTCCCTACCCCAACCTAAGGATTTCAGTGGCTCTCAAGATGGTGTTGCTGTAAGTTACGCTCGTGTTGTGCTCTCTTCTCTCTCTCTCTTGTTAGTCATCCAGCAAGATAAGTGTGCAAATTTATAACATTTTTTTGTCCTCTGGATCTGAACTCCGACAAATATTTTATATGGTCTCGTTTATCGTGTGGTATGTAAATATGCCCGTGCACATAAAGACGCCGCCCGTCGATGACATTACTGAAATCCACTCAGTGCTTCAACATCCTGTGAAATAATATGGATATTTCACCTTATTCATGTATAATTTAGATGCAGCGAAAAGTTGGTCATCATCAAACTAAATAGTGTTGGTGCTATGAGCATTTTCAATGTTTATAGTGCGCTCTAAAATTGGGTTTGTTTTTGCTTCCCATACAGAATATAAACTGTGGGTGAGTAATTCGTTCATTGTTCGTTGTTCATTGCTTTTATGTGAGGGGAATAATGGTTCCATGAATTTGGGCTTCTCGTTGTTGAAAACAGCTAAACTCGGGCAAACACAACCTAATTAAACGTTTATTTTTTTGTTTATTAGTTTGGTTGAGCATTTATTCATCTAATGTTATCGTAATTCCAGGTTGTTTGTTGGTTTCCTTCCACACTCTTCAAATCAGAAGCATACGTTTTAAGGCATTTTTTTTTAAATTATAACTTCAGGAACCGAAACTGAAACACATAAATAAGAGCATTCAATCCTTAACCGCCAACTCTGAAGTCACCGTCCAAATTGTTCACGAAATTAACACTTTCTGTCTCCAACTAGATGTATAGAGACGGCATGTCGATTCTCTGGGTAATGATTTATTACTGTCGGAACCTCTTCCCAAGTGTTCGATGAAAGTATTCTCACAACTAAATACGATGAATTGATCACTGTATTGTTGGACAATCGGAGACTCTCAACAACTTTTATATCCAAACACATAGTACAGACAGAACTAATGCCATCTGGCACTGGCCAATTTGTGAATGTAAGGTACCCCAAAATTAACCTGCCAATCGTTTTGGTCCAGTAGAAGGAATAGTCTATGTTTTTCGATGTTGAAAAATTTCCGTATTTAAAGGGATGCCTCAAAGAGGAAGCTTTTCAGTTCGTGAGGAACGTCCTAATTTCCTTTGAAAATTATGCTGTAGCTTGGGAAATTTTTATCCAGTGTCAAAACCTCAGTAAATTGACATTATATAGCAACTAGTTGTGCCCGCGGCTCCGCTCGCGTGGACTACAGATTATTGTTAAGGTTTTTTTTTAAATAAAGTTGAATTTTACTGAGTCTTAATCTTCTATACATATTATAAAACTCAACGTATCTCTGGATGTCTGTCTGTTAGTGCACTTATCACTCGAGAACCACTTATCCGATTTAGGTTTTTTTATTTTATTTATAGCTATGTCCTCTGGCCAGGTTTTAGTATATATTTTGTTACGTAAAGTAACATAAGGAATAAGCAGTGACGATAATAGTGAATCAAGTCGCGAAAAAGATTTTTGCCAGCGCAATTTCTAAACCATTAAAGATGGAACAATATCATTGTGTAGAATAAAAAGACCTAAAAAAAATCTGTAGTAGCATATATATATATCTATAACAGAGGAATACTAATAAGCGTTGTGGTGGTGTGCAATTCTAATATATTATATGATGTTTCCCTGATATAGTGATTGTTAAAGGTTGAATATACTATGTTATCTGGTATTGGTAGGCACATGCTTTTTATACTTTTTCCTGACAATGTCTGCACTTGCTTTTCAATTTCAATGAGTGCAAGGTGAAAAACTGCGTCATTAAAAGTTGATTGGGAATTAAATGTTAAAACGCTTATTAGTATTTCTGTGTTATAGGTACCGCTACCGTATATGCTACCACGGAGTTTTTTTTTAGGTCATTTTATTTAACACAATTCTTTACTACATGATATTGTTCCATATTTAACGGTTTAGACAGCGTATTGCAAGAGAGCGCGCTGGCAGCAAACTTTTTTCCGACTTGATTCACTATTATCGTCACTGCTTATTCCTTGTGCTACTTTACTTAACAAAATATATACTTACACCTGGCATGGGAACATAGCTATGAATTAAAAAAAAACACGTAAATCGGATACGTGGTTCTCGAGTGATAAGCGCACCAACAGACAGACAGAGAGACGTTGAATATTATAATATTTATAGATACAACTCTTGATTCCCCCCCCCCAACCATTATCCGATCAACAACACCCTCTTCAAATCTGTGAGACTCTTTGGCAATACCTTCAATTAAAATGCACTGGCTTTAAAGAGTTTGGGATGAGACATCACTACAAAAAATTCAGTCCTCGTCACTGTCCTGATGAAAAAATTTAATGTTGAAATGTGTGCTAAATTTGCAAATTCTCCTTCAGGACAAAATAACAGAATAACTAATGTTTCAGAAGTGATAGTCTTTGCAAGCACTAATCTCGACAATGCATTGTGCAGTTGATGTAGGGACAAAGTCAAGTACTGTTCATCCTTCTCATCGAACCACTCAAGTCAAACCATTTCACTCATTCCAACAATAAAATACAGTTTTTGTTTATAATGCTGACCATCAAGCATTGAAACTCTGTATAATCAGTCATTATATTTATAAACGCCAAGACTTTATCTATGTTTCACTAATAGACACACAAACAATTGCACAAGACAAAAAACTCTGCATCAATTCCCTTGGAACATCCCATGTGTTGGCTACTTGTTCTTCATTTCAAACATGTTTCCGATGCAAGCAGATGCATCACACACTGATCCATGTGAATGACAAGTAAAATACCCTTGCACGTCGGAACCCAGTTCCAGATGGAAATCCTGAGGAGCCTGGACATTATGTAGGTGTATCCTAAGCCCGGGATCACACATAAGACTTGCTGTTCACTGCCTTAGTTATTTGATATGGTGCGGACAATAAAACACTATGTAATGCATTCCCTTTTGTATAATGCTGCTGAGGCATCATTCATTACAGACTCAGCTGCTAAAGTTTGGTCGCTTCAGGTTCATAGGGTCAGGGAAAAAGTCTTCGGTCTCTTCAGACGGCACAGTGAACTTGAAAGGAGCACTCGAGAGTAAAATTCAGTAAGTTTTTGACTCTTGTATTTTCAATCACACCTTTTTGTGGTGTCTAAAATTGCTGCTAACCTTCCCGAGCTACTGTAGATCCCTGTGTCCATTTTCAATTAGGTTCTCTCCCACTGGCAGACCCTCAGTTTGATAAAGTATGTCCTGTTGAAATTCTGCTAGATGCTGATGTCTATGAATGTGTCTACCTGAGTAGTGAATTATAATTGGGCTATCACATGCCAGTCGTTCTCGAGTCAAAGCTGGGATAGGTGCTCCTAGGTGGGTACACTTAGTAAGGTACCACCTCCGAATGTAATGGTTTCCATGCTTGTGGTAATGGAGAAGTCGATTGATATGATCCTCAAACAAATGTGGGAAAGAGAATCACCACCTCTTGTAGATGCACAAAAACAGGATGCTGACTACTCCGAAACACACTACCTGATTATTCACGAGATGATTCTGGTAGGTACACAGTTCGCCTTCCTTTCAAATTTAATGCTCATCCCCTTGGCGATTAATATGGAAATGCTGAACACAGCTTCTATTTTTTAGAAAAGAATCTGGCAGCTCAGCCTGCACAGAAAGGTATGTGCAGAGACTTCATGGATTACTATTTTGCTTCAGATCACAAAGACAGATAGATGTGCTCCTGCAACCCAGCTAGTAGATGGCCGGAGTATTCATAATTGTTTCATTCCTCACACTACCACAAAATTGAGGGTTGTTTTTGATGGTAGTGCTATGACCTCAAATGGCATGCCCCTCACTGACCTACTACTCTCAGGACCCGAGCTGCAAAATGATACCACTTTAGTCATTTTGAGATTCAGACTGTATTGTGTTGCCTTTTTCTGCAACATCAAACAAATAAAGATACAAATATTGATTCATGAAGATGAACGACCTGATCAGGTCATTTTTGGCATAAAAATCTTTCTCTCCCACTTTTAGTATTATAGCTCAGCACTGTAATGCATGGATTATTACCATCACCTTTATTGGCCATCCGCACCCTCCAACAGTTCGTGTTTGACAGGGGTATCCATTATCCACTAGCTCAAAACCCTTTTTTAAATCATATATCTGTTGACGATATTGCGACTGATGCATATTCAGTACAGGAAGTCAACTTGTTTAAAAATCAGTTTATTGAACTACTATGTCGAGGAGGGAAATGGTCTAGTAACAAGCCACAACTTCTGGATAATGTACCTGAACATCATCATGAAACTGCCAAGATGCTTGACTTCTTATCAGTGCTGGTTATGAGCATTCTTCGTCTTCAGTGGAATCCATGAATGCACATTATCTCTTATCATTTCAATATTAGACTGGGGTCACAAGCAAAGAAATTGTCTTGTCGCAGATTGCTTGGAGATACGACCCCAAGGGCTGGCTGTCTCCTGTGATTGTATATGCGAAAATTCTGATGCAGTGGTTGTGGACCCAAGGATTGGGCTGGTATGAACTACTATCATCAATGAGCAAGGAGAAGTAGAATCAGCTGATTTATGGTCTAGCCCAAGCCCAGGGCTTCCCAAACTAATTTTTACTGTGACGCCCTTGGGTTGTTTGCCATNCCTCTGGCCAAAAGGAAGCCTACCAGTGTGTTATCAAAAAAACTCCAAATTACATATATATTTTTTATTAGAAACTAAGAACAAAAATATAAAACCTTACAGATAAATAAAAAGAGATATTTATTTTACTTTCTTGGCTAGCTACTAATGAGAAGGATGTGTTTGCTTTTCTGAGCATAGCTTCTCAAAACGGGGCTCATGTTTGGAAATTGCCACTCTCATCTTTTTCTCTACATTTATTTGCGACCTGTACTTGTTTTTTTATTACTGCAACTGCAGAAAAGCCTGTTTCGCACAAGTACGATGTTGCAAATGGTAATAGAACCCTTAATATTGAAGTACTGATGGCACGATATTCGTGAGAAACTGAGCTCCAAAATTCATGCAGTTTGTCTCTGTCGAATTGGAGCTTAAGGCTGGAGTCACAGGACAATTATATTAATTGTTCTTGTTCCTCTGTCGAAAGTGTTGATGGTGAGGTCGACTGGAAAGGGTTTCTAACCGTCATATTCCTCCAGATTTTTGGGCAAATATTTTGCAAAATGTTTGCTTAATAATGACAAGTGCTGTGTAAATATTAGTTTTAAAGAGGGATCAAGAATTTGAATCGATTTTTTCTTGTAAAATGTCTTCTAAAGCAGGGAAACAGTCTGTATTTTCTTGATCTTCTTCTAACTTTCTTTTCCATAACAACAACTTCTTCTGAAACCAAGTAATTTTATCTGCCAGTTGCAGTATGTGAGTTTCGTTTCCCTGCAAGGACTTATTAAGATCATTTAATTTTTAAAATATGTCGCAGAGATATGCCAATTTTATTATAAACTCTGTATTAATAAACTTTTGCGCATCATTGTGTGATTCTGTCTGTAGATAAGTGTAAAACTCATTTCGTAATTCGTGTACACGTGCGAGTACATTGCCTTTGGACAACCACCGAGAGTTGCAATAATAAATTAAAGAGGTATGCTCGGCACCCAATTCCTCACAAAGCTTATGGAAAAATCTTGCTTTCACAGGTCGTGTTTTAATGTAGTTCATCACTTTGATAATTATGTCCATCACAAAATTTAATTCAAGTGTAATGTTCTTTGCAGCCAGGGCCTCTCTATGTATGACACAATGTGTCCATTTTACATTTAGAGTCTTGGTTTTTATGAGAGCTTGTAGACCTCCATATTGTCCAGACATCGCTCGAGCGCCATCCGTATATACACCCACACAGTTCTCCCATTTAATGTTATTTTCGATCATGTATGAATCTAAGATCCTAAATAAATAAGTAGCCTTACCACTATCACAAATTGTTTTGCAAAATAACAAATCCTCACACACGTTTGTTTCGTGTATGTACCGCACGTAACATATCAATTGAAAGTCGTCATTACTATCGGTCGCCTCATCCAGTTGAATGGCAAATAAACCTGAAAGTTTTTCCACAATTTGCTCATTAATATCTTCTGCCATGTCATGAATACGGCGACTAATCGTATTGTTTGAAAGAGGTACATTATTTATTTCTTTAACCACCGATTCTCCAATCATCACTGATACCATACCCACCGCTGCAGGTAAAATCAGTTCCTCAGCAATCGTGTGTGGTCTTACATTTGGCAACACTGTGAGCTACCTTGTAGGAGGCAAGCAGTGCTTTGGTAGGTACGGATGCTCTTGTAAGCAAAGCCGTGGACTGATGTTTCAGTTCTCGCAATTTTCTAACAAAAAAGTCTTGCGGCTACCTTGTAGCTGACTGTGAGTTGTTTCCAAATGACGTTTTAGTTTATTAGGAAGCATACTTTCAGCAGCCAACACCTTATGACACACAACACATTGAGGAAGTTCCACATTTCCTTTGCTAATGCAAGTAAATCCGAACTGCAAATATTGGTCGTCATATTTCCTATACTTCTTCCATTTTTCTAAATTTTCTTTACTGCTCTCTCCTGAGTCTTCACTTCGTTTATTATTTCTTTTAATAAATTATCCATAATCAGTATCAAAACTCCGCGTTCGTAATCAAACAAAACAAAATCTTGACTGAACAAGATGCAAACGCGGGGAAATGGAGTACACGCGGGGGGAGGTCGACGGCGCCAGCGGCCCGCGACAGTCAGTCAGATCAGTCAGAATGGGCGCGGTGCTCATACGACTCGGTCGCGTCGTCACAGACCGGTAATCTGTGTGGATCGCTTCGCGACGCCCCTGAGATAGTGCCTGGACACCCCAGGGAGTCACGACGCACAGTTAGGGAAACCCTGGTCTAGCCAAAGTGGAAACCCCCACTCTGCCACATTTTATATGCCCTGAAGTGGCCATTGTCGAAATGCATGGTTTCTCGGATGCTTCTAAGTGAGTAAATGCATCAGTCAAGCGAATATTTGTTCATCTCATATTGGCCAAATCTCGAGTGGCACCACTGAAACAAGTATCTCTCCTTATACTCGAGTTATGCGGTGCCCACTTATTGGCTAAATTTATTCTCAATGGCATGCTTTCCTAGTGCAGATGAGATTCCCAACTAAAAAAGTCTCAGATGATTCTGGTGAATACTCATTAACCTCCCGAAGAGATTGCCTTGCAGCGGAAATTGTTACGGTGGCCGAAACTTGTCATGTGATGGCTTATGTTGTGCAGTTCATCAACCACAGTCGGATGCAACCTCACACCAATGGTTCTTTATCTTCTGCATAATTTAAACAAGCCACCACTCTTGTGTGCAAGTGTGTTCAACATTTATGTTTATGTGAAAACATGAAATGGCTTGAGGGAGGAAAACAAGGCTCCACCAGACACTGTGTGCTCGGGGTGGGAGGTCGTTTATCACATGAATATATTGCATTTTCAGCTAAGCAGCATATTATCCTACACAAAGCCCATCCTGCTGTTGAAGCCCTGGTTGACCACTACCTTTTTAAGTAACTGCATACTCCATCACAGCACCACAGTCTCTTCTGTCCCAACTATTTTGTTTTCTCTTTGGTAGATCGTTGATTCGATCTCGAGTTTTCAAATATGTTTGCTGTTTCCGGTGTCAAACTACCAACAATCCTATTCTAAAGGACGATTTACTGGTCGAACGAGTCACACTTGCTGGTATTTTTGAAGGAATTGGAGTGGACTATGCAGGGCTATTCACCATACGACTCAACAAGTTACAGCATTGCACAGCACAAAAGGCTTATCTATCAATATTTATTTGTTTCCCTACCAAGCTGTTCACATCGAGGTTGTGTCTGACCTAACTACAGACAGTTTCATTGCTGCCATTACACTGCTGAAGAAGAGATTTGTGTGCTAGCATGTACTCAGATTGCGGAACTAATTTTGTGGGTTCCTCAATGCAGATTCATCAGTCTTTCATGCAGCTTCTGAGATCCCCCTGGCTGAAAAATTTTCTTTGTCACACTCAATTGACTTAAATTTACTCCTTCCTGCAAGTCCTCACCAGGGCAGTTTATGTGAATCCACAGTGAAATCTGCTAAATACCACCTCAGATGCACAATTGGTGGTCAGATATTGACAATTCAAGAGCTCATGGCACTTTGCACGATGGTCGAGACAGTCCTTAATTCGAGACCCTTAATACAATTATCATCTGATCCAAGCGACACTGCAGCTCTTTCCAGATTGTGAAAAAGGTTTGCACTCTAACGAACCAATTTTGGAATCGGTGGTATTAAGAATATTTGCAGCAGCTCCAGCCATGTTGTAAGTGGCAAACAAAACAGCTAGGACTTACTGTGAAGAAGTTAGATCTCGCTGGAGAAGAGCATGTGCCACCCCAAATTTAATGCTTTGCTAGGATTATCAAATATCATCCTGGACGTGATGGTACTGTAATAATGGTTGATGTTTAATCCCAAAACGGATAGTTTTGTTGACCTGTTCATAAGTTGTTCAAATTGCCAGTCCAGTAAAAGGTTGCGAGCCATCTGTGTAATTTTTGTACATAGAGACTGTGTGCTTTGTTGTGCTATAGGAGACCTCGCTTGGTCTCAGTGGGTGGTATGTTTTGTATTTGTTTTTATAAACTGCTCTACATATCTCTATGGACATTGTGTACTAGTGTGTGAATGGATACTTACACTGCAAGTAAACCCTACCGCAACCCAAGGATTTCAATGACTCTCAAGATGGCGTCGTGGTAAGTTACGCTCATGGTGTGTTCTCTCTCGTTAATCATCCGGCAAGATAAATGTGCATTTTACTAACACCAACGTATGACATATTTTTATTTATTTGTGTAGGGTTATCTTACAAAATGGCGGACAAAAGAGGCTCTGTGTAGATGGATTTGATAGATGTTAAAGCTACTGGTAACATACAAAGATAAGTTAAAATTGGTTAAATGGTTTTTGTTGATTCTTCATATTAAGCTACAATATTTATATGGCCACCATTTAGAGAATAAGTGTTTGACCCACATGAAAAATGCCAGTTTATATGGCCTGGTCTACATAATATTACTTTTTTGCCATATTTGGTTGGAATCGGATGGTTATTTACCGGTGTATGACATGAAATATACTTATATTATCCCATGTAATGTTATCATACAAAATGGCGAACAAAAGAAGCTGAGTAGCGCATTTTATGATTGTAATATATACTTTCAGAATACCAAGTTTGTTCAAATTGTATGGTGTATACAGAAAAAATATATATATATATAATTATTACTATTTGAAAATAAAGGCAAAATCAATTCGCGTATGTTTACATGATCAATTATATTATTAATTACATGCAAAAATTTCCAGGAATAAATTAAGTAGTTTCCGAGATACAACGAAATATGTATGTACCATGTAGTGCTGCCGTCCAGCATGGCGCACCAATAGCAATAGTCCTCTCTGTAAGGTAGAACATACATTCAGACAGAAATTCACCTTCATTTCATAACCCCACATTTACATAGAAAGTAGTTTAAAATGATAGAATAATTTTAAAAATCGGGGTTTGTCTGTGTCGGGGACACAGGCGTTGGTTTCGTGAATATGTCTGCATTAGCAGGTAATATTTTTTTATAATATGGAAATGAATTGAAAGTAACGAATTGGATACTTGGATCTTATTGCTTTAATCGACAGGTCTAGACGAAATATTTAGTTTGGCACCAAAATTAGCTAGCACACCTGAGTCATGAGATGCAATGCCCAGAAATTTTTACCCATGTCCAAAATGTCGACTTTCACCGCGGGCGTCCACCCGAGCGTCATTCATGCCCGGCGCCAACTCAAAGTCAAGCTTGTGTCGTAGTCGTAAGTGCAAACTAGATGTACTTCAGTTTATTGGTATTTAAATTTTTTTACATTATTTATAAACAATTTGACCTACTTAAGCGACTGCATTTAAAACATAAGCCTGCTACTCGTCTCGGCAGCCGAGTGTTGTGAGGCAGAGTAATCATTTTCGTTACAAATAGTGCCTGGTTCGAAACCACAAACATCTGCACAATTTTGTAAGCTCTGAAAATTAAAAAGGTGTCAGTTGGGGCGATGTTCCTGTGTATGGCAAATGGTACATCTCCCATATACGTAATACTAGAAGTATCTTTGCAGTTAATACCAGAAAGAAAATGGACAACACTGATGTCCCCTGGCAACAAGTCCGAAAGCAAAGTTGTAGTCGAGAAATAATAAGTAATAGAGCAAACGACAGCATGCCTGGTAGTTAAGTCTGTAAACAGCTTCAAATTAATACTAGAAAAATATTATTTTGAGAACACCAAGAAATAATATAATCCAAGCTGGCAGATGGCAAAAACGAATGACAGATAATGAAAAAATCTAAATCTAAAATGGAGTTGAGTTGAGAGTTGAGAGATTTGGGTGGATCTTAACAACGAGATCTTGAGAGCCGATAAAGGTGAAATGAGGCGAGAATGGCAGTGTCAGAATGCAAGGGCAGGGGAAATTGGAGATCCCCGAGAAACCCTGTCGACCAGCAGCATCGTCCAGCACGATTTTCACTTGCGAAACTCTTGGAGTGACACGGCCGGGGATTGAACATGGTTTGCCTTGGTGGGAGGGGAGCAGTCAAACCGCTCAGTAACTGCAGCCCTTCAAAGATGGATGATGACGAAATGGAATGATAGACTGCGAGAAAATTAAATCCAAGATGACTGATATAGAAATTCAATGATAGAGCATGAGTAAACGAAATCCAATATGATTACCATCTGCAGTGCCCATGATGTGTATCAATGTAAATAAAAATGCCAGGTGGAGCGTTGCTGGCGTTTCTTGGCAGTCAACGATGTAAGCACATTAAAACAAGTTGGTGAAACATGAAACAATACGGCTGCCTTCAGCAGATAAAAACAAGTAATTACAAAAATCCAAGATGGTAGACAACGTCATGGAAATTTAGAGCAAATATTACAAATTTATAAATGTACTGATAGAGCATGAGAAAACGAAATTAATGATGGTGGACGATGAGATGGAGTGAGTGCATGAGAAAATCAGAATCCAAGATAGCAGGTGACAAAAATAAATTTTGGAGTATTAAAAACGAAGATGGAATATGTTTGGATAGAATGACAAAGCTTAAAAAAATCGAAATCAAAGATGGCAGGTGGTGAGAAGGAATGATAAAGCCTGAGAAAATGTAAAACAAAGATGGCAGCCAGAAACAAGAGGATGACTGTTTACCTGGCTCAGATGCCTGATGCCTGCAGAATCCAATATGATTGATTTTTTTATTAGAATATGCTTACTCAATGCTGCTGAATTTTGCCCAGTTTCAACAAAATCCAGCTGCTCTAAGCAAACAGCGCTGCAAAGCCAATCGCACAGAGACAAATGTAGTTTCGTGGAGTAAATGGATTTGAAATTTTTTCTGGGGAAAAAAAATGGGGATTTTTTAGGGAAATCCTTAAAACTTCGGCTATTTTTAAGAGAAAGAGAGACATTTTGAGGGAAAACACGAATTTTGTAATAAGACACATGGCTCCATAGCTTAGAAGCCTGACGCCTAGGCTTAGGGCCCGTTTTACATTCTACTGACAACACTATTGGTGTAAGGAAGATTTGGTATCCTACGGCACACTGGCAAAACAACCGCATGCCATGACCAGGTTTTACCACCAGTTATTGTTTGTGAAAACATTTCTCTGTTTTTCAGATATATGTTCGCCCCTCATAACTTTTTAATCTCAGAATAGGTTGTAATAGAATTTTGTAGGAATATGTTGCCACTAACAGTAGCACATATTAAGTTGTATTCATACTCGTTATGTGCCCAAGGACACTGCGCATGCGTCACGCTCGCGGGTCTGTAGCCCTTCAGGGACCGGTCAAAGGTTGAGCGACAACAGAACGGCCCTTCAATCGTGAGATAGCTGCCGCGTGCTGTGCGCGTCCTCCGCCATTCAACGGACAATGTAAAGTGCGATAATTTCCAACACATGATTAGAATTACTTACACAGTTTTTAGTTATTATGCAGTTTTTCTGCACATACTGTTAGTAACATTTCCTATGTACAAACACACATTTAAAGAATTTTCGTATCATGGATAATTAAAAAATATATGAATGATCAATAATTGTTGTGCTCAAATATAGTTATACACTAGATGCAAATAACAGACATTTTGCGTATTTATGCGAGAAGCCTAGAGGTGCTGTCATGTCTTGCCAACTTTTATTAATAAATACATTTAATTGGAATAAAATTTAAGTAAACAACAAATACACTCTAGGAATTAACTTCGTAACCAGGGGCCGCGATGGCTAAGTGGTTAGACTGCTCGCCTCCCACCAAGGCGAACTGGCCCGGCCGGGTCACTCCCAGATTTTCACAAGTGGGAATCGTGCCGGACGATGCCGTTGGTCGGCGGGTTTTCTCGGGATATCCAGTTTCTCCCGCCCTTGCACTTTGGCGCTGCTCCGTTATCACCTCATTTCACCTTCATCGGCTCTCAAGACCTCATTGTTAAGAGCCGTCCATATCTCTCAACTCAACTCAACTCAACTTCGTTACCTTTCTGATAATAATTTTTAGAACGATCACCAGCTCGAGAATGGTCATTATTCGATAATATACAATTTTCACATGATCAACATTGTTATGCTATTTTAATATCTGTTTTGAAGGATGGCAATACATATGAGGCTATACTTGCCGTCTGTGTGTATGTTTATGTGTGCGAGTTTGTGTGTGTACCCTTGGAAATATCTGAAACAGCACTGATTTTGTAATTATTATAATACCATACTTTCACAACTTTTCACCATAATGGTTGCTTATTTTGAAAATGATAGATTTATAGTCTACTTTCCGAAAGAATGATAGGCTTATGGGTGCGTGTATGTAAACCCCGCTCATTTATCTTATGAACCGAATAATGCCAAGTTCTATACACGTGTAGTACTTTTTAATATTTGGCCACACCGGGTAATTATTTTATAAATGGCTGTAATTTTAATATTTAGATCACTATATAAAACCTAGGGGGCCGTTTAACGGTTTTAAACAAATTTTGTAGGTTGGTGGTTCATCATGTAAGCATTTAATTTTGAGGTGTGTATTGTTGTTAGCCCGCTATTTCGGAAGATAGGATTACATGAATAAATAAAGCTTTTACATCATACCTCTGAAACTACGCAACCGATTCCCGCTTAATTTGGCATTTAGTAATAGTATGGTGGGCTATGCAAACAACTGCAATTTAAGAGGAAAATACACTTATTTTCAGAATGTTGGAATTTATATATTAGAGGTTAAGTTCCTCTATATAAAATGCAATTTCACAAATTTCGGCAAAATTTAGCGTGCTGAAAGTATACATTTCAAGCATCAAGTATGCCAATTCATATCCTCTTTTATCCTCCATTTTGTAAGATAGAGTCACATGAAAAAATTAAGTTATTTCATATCTCGGAAAACAATCAACGAAATTTGGATATTGCCAAATTCAGCCATCAAGTAGCACTACGGTAGTCCATGTAAACTGATATTTTAAATAGGTCAGTCACTTATTTTCAAAATAGTGACCAAATAAACATTTTAGATTAGTATATTGTATCTACGAAACCATGTACCCAAATTTAATTTAATTTTGTACGCTTTCAGTATCTATTATAACCATCAAATGCATGTACACAGAGGCTCTATCGTATGTTATTTTATATGATAGCACCTCATTAATGAAAATGGTTTTATTTCATATCGTTGGTATTAATCAACGGATTATCATCATGTTTTGCATACCGTAAGCGTGGTCACTTTGTGACAAATTTGGGAGATTTTGTGAGACACAAAATCACACTAAAATGTTCTCCTTTTTCAGTGGGATGTGTAAGATATTCGGTGGTGCCAATTTAATCACTTAATATTAAAAATAGCCTCTTTGAAATGGAAGAAAATTTAAATAACAGTGGGAAATCCTGTGTCGCAAAGTAACCTCCATGTTCAAAGTCACCCCCGTTTACGGTACTAGTAGTTCTACAGTAGGACATTAGAGGCACTTATTATGAAAATGGTGTTAATACAATTGAGATTAAAATGATACCTATTAAATAATTTAACCAGTTTAGCCAAGTTTTTTTTGTTGCTGACATCTACTATCATACATGCGTATACAGATATTTTTTAAGACATTTTGGATGCCAGCACCACATGAAAAAATAGAGCTTTTATGCCATATCACGGACACAAATCAACCTCTTACCGCCAAATTTTGTGCGCAATTAGATCTATGATATGCCATACTTACATGATTTCAAAGGTTTGGCCACTTATTTTTAAAACGACTGAAATTTATATATTCCATGTTACTATACACAGTCTACCAAAATGTTAGACTGAATACAACCGAATTTGATGCTCCAAAGTTTTCGTCTGTAGTGTAGTTAGTTACACGTCCGCTGACGGTACGAATGTTTCTTGGCTCGAGTCCCATGTAAGGGATGTGTATATTTGTACTGTCTCACTACTGTTATGTTACATACGCTTCTGTTGCCTATTATAATTACATTGTTGTCAACTAGTTATTAAGTCCTATACATCATCAAATACTTTAATAAATTCACCAAAATTACTTTCATTATTGTAGAGGAAAGTAAGCTCATTAGCTATATTGGTAATTTACTGTTATATTATTTATAAATGTTCTTTTTGAAGTGTAATGTTTTTACAATAGTTTACATTTTATACATGGCAACTCATATTTGAGTTGTAATTTGTAATTTTTAAATCATTTTCATTACGTTACATTTTGCTTGAATTTTAGATAGTCAGATTATTTCGTTTTCGTTAAAAATTTATAGTTTATCATAAATGTCAAATACATACATTTGGTGCAAACAGAGACAACATACAGCAGAATCGTATTGTTTGTGGTTGGCTTATGAGGCTAGACCTCACTTGTATCTGTTTCATTTACTGCCCGTGTTTTCGGTTAGGCACATGTCGGCTTCTGTTCGCCAGCGATGTGGTGCAATCAGAAATAGTATGATTTGGTGTGTTTTGTGTGCAGAGGAGACGCGCTGCCACTTTCAGACGGTGCCGAACTCGTATCCCCGCTACCTCGACATCGTCATCCCCTTGGTGACGGACGAACGGGAGTGCGAAAGAAGGTGTTTCGGGTACCCGGACTTTATCTGCCGGTCTTACTCGTACTACGCCAGCGGCAGTCAGTGTTTTATCAGCGGTGACGACAGAGGTAAGTTTCACAATAGCAAAACTTAAGGGTACCAGATATTTCCGTATAAATAATACTGAAACTTAATAGTGTTGTGTATCTATTTTCCATATTATTGACTCGTAAAAATACTTATATGATACTTGTAATAACATTTTTTCTTCTCATGAACCCACTAACATGTTTATTAAACGTTAATTGACTAAATATTTACTCGTGGTTATGTGGTCAAATTTAGTGACTAAATAATGCAGTAGTTAACGTTTGTAAAATCTCTTACTAACTTAAACGTTGAAAGAAAATCATTATTTAAAATAAATCGACTAAAATCTTGACATGATATAAAGTTCACGTCACAGCATTGATTCTGAAACAGAGCGAGGCAGGGGAGGTGTTAGAATTTTAAAGGTTGCATGTAAGATTGTATTTATACTGCAACTATCATAAAGAAAGTTGGGACTCTCATAGAAGGACGGAAAGGTCTCAAGACTGTATTGTGTGTGCTCTTTTGCTCTCGTGGCCTCCGAGTTTTCGCAAGTACCTCAGGAAGAACGGTCTACAGATAAACGCATGAATATTTGAAAAGTTTTTCTCCACAAAAACATTCAGGGAGTAGAGGATGCTTAATTACACATAGGCGTGCAATGGATAATTGTTTGTAAACTAATCACTAATTCTGTAGATTTTTGGATGCTGATTGTAGTGAAAAAAATTTAAATGTAGTAAAAATAATGTATCTCTCACCATTAATTTACTAACAGAAACTTTTGATTTTCATATCCGCGTTTTCTCTGTATTACGCTGCAAATTACAGTAACTTCACATATTAAAAAAAATTAACGGAACCCAATACAATTTTGGGTGCTGATTTCAGAAGAAATTGTTACAATAATTCCATCACCAACAATTTTTTTTACAAATTAAAAGTTTTTATTTCAATATAGGTGTATATATATCAATTCTCTCTGTATCAGGCTGCGGATTCCTGTAATTGAAAAATAGTTTTAAAACTAATTGAATCTTATACATCATTGGGTGCTTATTTTAAGAAAAGCTAAAATGCTATAACATAAAATTTCTAAGTAAACTCATGTTTTGGTTTTATTTACTTATATTCGCTGCGCTGGCCAGGATTTCTACGATTTCACGTAACAAGAAAAGTGATAAGTTCTCGTAAGCAATATGCAGCTTCATAACTTATTACTCTGGAACGAAGTACATTATAGTTGTGTTGCGAATTGTTTTGTTGGAAAGAGAAGGAGGCAGAAATCTTTCGCGGATTCGAGTGAATGAGTGAAGAGATTTGGGTGGCCCTTAATCTCGAGTACTTGAAAGCCGTTGAGGGTGATCAAAGTGAGAATATAACAGTGGAATGAAAGGATGGGGGGAATGGTAGATCCCTGAGAAAATTCGCCGACCAACGGCATCGTCCGGCACGATTCCCACATGCGAAAATCCGGGAGTTACTCAGCCGGGGATTCAACCCGGTTCGCCTTGCACAATAAACTTTAAGTTTGAGTCCTTATACTTTCAAAAAATTTCGTTACAAGTTATTTGATGAAAGCTTTCCATTTATATTTTTACCAAGTTTCCGTTTTTGCTTGACGAAAGGCATTGCTTTTCATAAGTTCCCTAATATCTTAACTGACAAAAACACCTTTCAGTTTTGTACGTAATAAATGTGACGTCATTTCCTTCATCAAAAATATAAAATTCACAAGTGTTTGCAACTTATATATAAATATAACTAAGATAAACCAAATTAATTACGTAACTGAAACTATACATACCCATAACTCAAAAATATGCCTAAACTTCGTTTTATAAAATAAAATTTTTTAATTTCAAAATAAAAAAATTGCATTTATAGTAATCTTGGGATTGAATTAGCTCGTCACAAATTTGTTGTGTACACTATAAGTAAGCTTTCTGGTAAACTTCCTAAAATGTAATGGAAGTTCTTAACCTACATGTAGTGTGGAACAGTTACCATACATTAGTATACAAATATGGAAGTGTTTAGCACGACTACTGTGTTGATTTGGTAATGACGGTACCAATTTGGCTGTTTCATATACCTATTCAGGAGCACTACCACGTAAACTTCATCATAACAGTTTTCGTATCATTCCTAAACACTGGTGTGGTAAATTTCCGAACTATTTTTTAGAGTGTACACTATTGTGTTTTGCGTGTTCTATTATAATTAAATGTTCCAACTATAAATACATAGTAATTTTACCTTATGATTACTCAAAAACTACTCAATATATTTTCTTTGAGGTACAGGACATCCCATCTAATGGCTATAGTCGAAATGGTATTTCACACAATTGTAATGGAAATTTGCTTTGTTTCCAGAAGTCATAAGTACATTGGTGTTGCTTCGGGGTTAAGTAATATTTTATTGTGAGAATTGTAGCTATTTTACGCTTATTGTTTGTAAACAGCATCGGCAGGCAACGAGGCCATCATGAGTCGCCCAGGCACCAACTACATGGAACGTGTGTGTACGGGCGGGGGTGGAGGGGACGGCGGTGGGAGCCCTCCCGTCAGGCCAGGCGGACCTCCAGGTACTCTCTTCAGCAGTACGGATGTCCTTACCAGTAAGCCCCTTCTCTTCATACTTCTGTAGGTATGCGTTGGTACTCGAGCATGACTTGCATGCATTCCTCGACACCGTTTCTCTCTTCTGACTTACCCGGGTTTTCATGGGTGTTATTAGGAATTTCGCTATAATTTCAGCAACACTATATTAATAAAATATGCAGCAGTACTTTTAAATTACTGTTTAAGGAAAATAAAATATATTAAGAGTCAGCTTTACTTTAAGTAGCGGTGTCTATTTTGTCGGCGATGTAGATTCCATATACACAGCATGTTTGCAACTGTGGAACATGTATATACGTAGTTAGAGAAAAACGTCGTTTAAGAAAGTAAAAACACTTTTTAACCTTGAAACACCAGTTTGTAGTTTGTAGCATACCCATACCTTAATACACTGAAGAGCCAAAAAAACTGGTACACCTGCTTAATATCGTGTAGGGCCCCCGCGAGCACACAGAAGTGATGCAAGACGACGTGGCATGAACTCAACTAATGTCTGAAGGTATGCAAGAGGCATTGAAATCTGCGCCAATTTGAGAAAGGGTTGCACGTCTGTCACGTTTAATGATTTTCGTCAGTCGTCGTTTGTCCCGTTCGTTCACGATCTTTTTCCGGCCGCAGCGATGTCGAAGATTTTACGTTTTACCGGATTCCTGATATTTACGGTACACTCGTGAAATGGTCGTACGCGAAAATCCAAATTTTATCGCTACCTCGGAGATGCTATGTCCCATCTCTCGTGCGCCGACTAAAACACCACGTTCAAACTTACTTAAATCTAGATAACCTGCCATTGTAGCAGCAGTAACTGATCTATCAACTTTGCCAGACGCTTGTTGCCTTATATAGGTGCTGCCGACCGCATCGCGTTACTCTGATTTGTTCCATACCTCTGTTATTTGCATACGCACGCCTATACCAGTTTTTTTGGCTCTTCAGTGTATATCACAAACTGAAATGTTTGTAGGTTTGTTAACAATATATTTTTCATTTCATCATGTGCTAATAAATGTGCGAACTTGCGTGTAAGGAACTTAGTTTTACTAGTAAAGTATATAAAATCATCTTAAAAACGTTGTTTTTAAATGATTCGCTTACCTATTTTCAGGAATTACATATTTTTTATGTTGTCGTTAAACCATTTTATGTTACTATTACACAATAATTTTACATCTTTAAATACGTAACCACCAACATAACTCACAGGGTGTTATAATTAAAAAAAGTAGAAACTTTCAAAATTCATATTATAATATAATATATGTAGGGCTTGTAAACTGAATTTAGTAGGAATCTTTTAAAAATTAATTCGTATTTGTTAAAATTTCCTGTTTTTGCTGGATGAAATATCTTTGAAGTTAATTACAAGTACGGTGTAAAAAATGTTTCTTAAACTTTTTTATAATTGGATTTGTGTTATAATTGCTTATTCAGTACTGCATGTTAGTCCAATTTTTAGTGTTTGATGTGTTGTCACCAGTTTCGTTCGAAACGTTTAACCTGCGATACCTATTCTGGTACATTCGCCTAGAAATAACAGGTTTGTGTTAAATCTCTTGTGCAGAAGCCACAGTTCTTTCTAGCATATCTTCCTCCGACCTTACAGAAGCCTCGTAACTACGACTTTAAACGTGGATCCACATATAAACTCCAAGTCAAAAAAATCCTGTGATTGTTGAGTTAAAAAAAACACCACCTCGGCCTATCGCTTTCCCCTGAATGTTCAGTCGAGATGCTCGTGGACGCAAGTGTAACGTGCAATGTTGCGAGCATCATGTTTATACCATGTTTATTGGCAACTATTGAACAGAGCAACTTCCAGGAACCCTGGCGATAACCAACATTACAGAGGAAAGTCACGTGTAAACCCGAAGGCTGGGTGGAAAAAGGAACAGCCTAGTAAAAGTAACATGTCTGTCAATAATACGTACCCACATTTTAATGCCGAGTCTTTACAAAAATTCGCTGGAATACGTGGTACGGAGGTTTTAATCGACCCAAACATGGGAGTTCCAACCGCTGAAAAACGTTTTCTGGGTGAATTTTGCTTCGTGTGTTAAGAGAATCGGCACAGAAATTGGTTTTCTTCCACACAACGGTGTATGGACCAAGTACAGATGTCAACATGTGATGTGAAATCGAAATCGGCGATACCCATTGCATCTTACATTCGTGGGATTGGCAGAATTCAGAACATGCTAGATGATGGTGTGAGCCTCACCCATAACTTGCTCATTGGTTCGGGTACTTGTTGACAGTTCTTCTTCAATGTGATGATTCACGTTATTGAAGTCACTCCTTGGCGCGCCACAATTGTTTCCGTACACTGTTGAAGTATTTGTTTCCGCAGCCATTGTTCAACTTGGGCAAAAATGGAATCTGGTGGTGTTATGCGACGTGAGAAACGTTCAGGCGACGAGTTACGTCGTACATGAACATCGTGTCAACGTGCTCGATTAATATTTATTCAGCCATATTCATGAGAGACTCGTTGAGAAGTGGCGTAGATTTCGAAAACAGCAAGTACTTAACCAATGGGGTAGAGGATGTGTGACATCGTGTGATTTTCGTTGTGTAACACAAATCACCTCACCTCTCGTTAACACGTGTTTTCTACCATACTAGATATGTAACTTCATGCACCTCTGTTGTGCACACGATAGTAATGTATCATTGAGCAAGCGAAATCAATACCTTTTATATAAATGCTTTACAGACACTTGTTATGCTTTAGTTTCACTCGTATTATAGTTATTTTCTGGATAAGAATTCTTATTGAGAACATTAATTCCGTAGTCCCTCTACAAGCCATATAAATTTTTATAAAAGTTTCGAAAAATTTGTATGTATGATAAATATTTCGTTTTCAAAAGGTTAAGGAAACGAGAATATTCTGAACAGAAGGAAGCATGTGGAAATTCGTACTTAAATAAAATGAAAATTTGAAGCTTTCGCACTTTTGCTGAGCTTTCGCACAAGCATAGCAAGGAAAGTTATCACCCCCCCNCAACACCCTTCCCAGAAAAACTATTGCAATCTGAGCACAAAGAGTATGCATGCCCGTAGCATATTCCTTGGTAAAGTTACGCTCTGTTTGCTCAATGAAACACTGCTGTGCGACACTTCAAAGCAACGGTTATTCCTGAAAGATAACTATTCGACTTGCCATGTTGGAATACACAAAAATCTGTAGTATGCATCTCTTCAAACTCTGGCTATTATTTCAGGTTTAACCTTTGCGTATGCTAGCTATACTGTGGGCGTGCTTTCTGTTTAACTATAACACACTCATGCTAATATTTAAAATGCAGTATCGTGTGGTCCTCCGGAATAGTATCCATTATAAAAGTAGAAAGCGGAATAGAACGGCAAATAAATAATTAAACAAAAATTCTTCTGTTGGACTCTAGTTTCCACTTTTCTGAAGTGATTTGTGGTGATCCTCACTCGAGCAAACAGTAGCTGTAGTAGCATTTTCAGGTTTTTCTGTAAACGCACACAAGCACACACTTGACTTCACAAAGTGAGTTAGCTAAGTTAAGAGTATCCCAACAGTACAACTAAAAAGCACTTCATCCAGAAAAAAAGAGTCCATTGTTTTCATATTTTTATGGTGATATCAAAATAAATTCTTAGTTTATACTTTTCTTCTTGGGTACGGGATAGTATTTATTTTCTTAAGATGCACAAATACCTTATTTAAACCATGCTTAATATTATGCTTCTTTTATATATATTTTTGCCAAAATAATATTATTTTGTTCAGTTGTGAAATTATTGTTTGTTAACGACATTTATACTAAGTTTTTAAAGAGGTGTTTCGAGATAAATATACTGGAATAGGTTCTGCACAGTTGCCAGCGCCTAAGGAGTGGCAACCCCGAAGTCCTGACTTGTCATTGTGTGAAAATGCATTGTGGAGGCACAACAAACAGAGTTTAGCATCCAATCGTTATGAGACAGTTCACGAACTTAAATACGTCGTTCTAAATGCATTTGCTTCGATTACTATCAATGTTGAAAAGAATGTCACATCAAGCATGGAGGTGAATAATCCGTCGCTACGAAAATGATGGCGCAAAGAAAAACTAAAGTAAGGTTGTTCTCAATTGCCACATTTAATGAAATGTAGTCTCACTGTTATCATGCTGTATAAATGTGTATAGGCTAATGTATTAAAAATTATAAAATGAATGCGAGAAAAGTTCATAGTGGTTAGTGAGACTTTTGGCTCATTCTGTAGATGAGTTGTGTCTGTAAGGCTGGACGTATAGTAGCAGTGCTGGGAGGTACGACGGTGCTGTTGCAGACACGGCGGCAGGCTGCAGGCCCGAGTTCGAGAAGGTGACCGGCTACGAGCTGCAGGGACAGAGGTCGTACCGGCTGGCCGGCGAGCTCTTGCCTGGTATCACGGTGCAGTGTGCGCAGTTGTGCCGCGCCGACCCGCTCTGCAGCGGCTTCAACCTCGACTACAACCGCAACGAGTGCGAGGCCGTGCAGGCGCGGCAGGGTGGACATCCCAGCTCGCCCATCGACCTGCGTCAAGTGCCCGGCATCGCTTTCTTCGAGGCTGTCTGCCTCGCTGGTAAGTGCGCGTGCTTGCGTCTCAAAATCGCACCTCTACGTCACTTCTGTGGACATACACGTGCCATTCAAATATTAGTTGTGTGACATCACAGTGACCATATACATATAAGCTGAAATAATTATTTAGCACTAGGTAGAATTTACTTGGGTATTATATGTACGTACGTATGTATGCATGTGTGCATAGAAAGAATATCTCTTCTCCAGTTACACGCAGACGTTATAAACTATTCACAGGATAAGGAAATTTTGAAATACTCATGAAATGTTCCAGTAGAAGAAACGTTATCTTTACCATCAAAATAATGTTTGGAAGGTCGGTTATCTGTAGAATTTGGTGAAACTAGCTTACGTATTTGTTTTTCTCCAGCTTCTATTTTATGAAAGTTACATCTCAGATCGTAAGAAATGCTTTGAAGGAAATCATCAATATATTAAAATGATTTTCTTGATAAATATATGGATTATAATACATTTAAAGAAATTTGTTATAAGTTTTCGATAAATATTAAGGTTTTATTACAATAGAAATAATTCTTAGAATTAATTATAAAAATTATAGAAATTAAATGTTATATTTAAAAAATATATATTGTTTTTGTTTAATTAATAAAACATTGTAAAATCAGTTTAGTTTTATTAATCCAAGAAATATAGTCAAGCCATTTAACAAACATATTATCACCCTTTCGTTTTAAAACGTATCAACTAAATATATTAAAGGATTATAAATTTAAATAATTTAAAATTCATAAAAAAAATTTTATTTCTTTAATATTTATATATTTTAAAATATAAGGTCGTACAACATACTTTAAAAATGTATCAGTTTTTAAATAATTGTGTTGAACAAGTAGTAGCATATATTTTTTAAATATATTTATAATTTATTTATTCTGACTGCATCGCCAATCTTATAGATGGGTTCAGTAAATAAAAATGTATTATCTTTTTATTCATAATTTTTTTATTATTTTAACCAACATATATAGTTTCCATTACAATAGTTGCATGTTTTTATTACTATACTGTTTTATCAAATCACCCAAAATATTAATCTTTTTATAATTTCCATTCAAAGCCAATTTCTTCCAAATCTTATTTTTTAAAGTTATATTAAAACTTTAAAAAATGCTAGTTTTAAGTTAAAAACAAGAAGTTACAGATATGAAGAATTAGCCTACTTTCCTCAACATGGGTTCTATTAATTTTTAAATAATTTCTTAATAACTGAGTTGTTAGACAGGACTTGCCATCTTGATGAAAGCAATATCATCAGAGATGAAACCAGAAACATATGCAAGAGTAATGAGACAATTACAAATTCACACGCGCCCTACCCGGAGCTCGAACCCAGAAATTCTGGTATCATAATTTAGTGTGCAATCAACCTCATTACGGAGGTTTAATTCGAGCATCAACTTCGAATTTAATCAGTCTAATTATTCTAATGATAGTGTTCACTAACCTAAACTTTTTACAGGATCCCCAATTTCAAAATAAGTTGCTGAGCCACTCAAAACACATAAGTTAACATGACTTACTTTAGCACTACTTGTGTGAAGAATTTCTTGAATATAGGTTGATTGGTCCCTGATATATGACATAAAACATCCATACTTTTCAAGGGACGATCTTCATAAATGGAGGTCAAAAAATTACATGTTTTCAAATTGGATGATTTTATACTGCCAGTATACAAAATAAAGCTAAAATCAATTCAATGGTTTCGTAAATATAGCACAATCAGGTAATATGATTTTATAGCCACCGTTCTGTATATAAGTCACTGTCATACTCAAAAATACATACTTATATGGCATATCACAAAACAACTCCTTTGCCAAATATGGTAATAATGGGTTGATTGTTTCCCGAGATATGACATAAAGTCTCATTTTTTTATTGTGGGGCTAATATACAGAATTACAGAGAAATGAAGCTCTGTATAGACAAATTTTATGGTTATAATTGATACTGCCAACATGCAAAGATAAGTTATAATTTGTTTCGTTAATAAAATATACTGAAAAAAAAATTTATATACCCACCATTTTGAAAAAAAGTGCCTGATCTTCTTAAAACATAGCAGTTTACACTACATGCTGCAGTGCAAAGTTTTTGCGAAATTTAGTAAGAATGTGTCAATTGTTTTCCGAGATATTACATGATGGCTTAATATTTTCATGTGGCATGTCTTACAAAATTGGCGGACAAAAGATGCTCTATGTAGACTAATTTGATAGTAGTAATAAATCCTGCCAGTATACAAAATTAAGTTGTAATTGATTTCATGGTTTTGACGATAAAGTATACTAAACTAAGAAGCCTATGTGGCAGCTATTTTGAAATAAGTGTCTGAAATACTTAAAATATACCATTTACATTACCTGCTACAGTACTAGTTGTTTGCCAAATTTGGTAGAAATAGGTCCATTGTTTTCCGAGATATTACATAAAAATGTATTTATTCATGTGGCAATATCTTACAAAATTGCGGAAACAAGAGGTTCCATGTAGACACATTTGAAACTTGTAATACCTACTGCTAGCATACAAAGTTAAGTTGGAATTAATTACATGACTTCGAAGATATTACATTCTAAACTAAAATGAATTTATGGCCACCATTTTGAAAATAAGTGTATGTCATACATGAAACATATCACTTAACATAATCTGCCGCAGAACTATTTGTTTGCCAAAATAGGGCGGGAATCGGTTAATCTATTCTTGATATATGATATAAAAACTTAATTTATTCATGTGGCCCTACCTTACAAAATGGCTGAAAAAGTGGCCAAGTGTTGGCATATATAACTCTTGAATAAATACTTTCAGCATACAAAATTTGGTCGAAATTTGTTAAATGCTACAGTAGCTATAACAAATATACCTAAAATATTTTTATAGCTGCCATTTCGAAAATAAGTATCTAATCAAGTTCAATTAGTTTACCTGACCAGTCATAGTATTACTTACATTTTAAATTGGGTCAGAATTGCTTTGATAGTTTTCGATGTATAATGTAAAATCTTAATATAATCATTTGGTGCTATCTTCCAAACTTGTAGACTAACAACAATATCTATTTCAAAATTTAATTCTTAGACAATGATCTGTTTGTTTAAATCGGTTAAATGGTTCCCGAGATATGACATATCACCCTAAATATTAAAATGGTGGCCATTTTTTTTAAGTGTACGATGTGGTCGAAAACTATAAAAGGCAGATGTCCTTACTAAGTACTACATACCTACCGAGTTTGGTGATCTTCGGTTGATGTGTTCAGAAATTTAAAGGGGACACACACACACACACAGTCAGACAATACACACCTACACACATTAACACACATACACACAGTCAGTAAAGTGATCTTATAAGCCATTATGTCCTTCAAAAGTAGGCTAAAATGTAGAGAAACAGTTAAATTTATTACTTCCATTAATTTTTGGCATTTTATTATAAAATTGTTAACCATTATCAGTGTATAAATTATTTTGTTTTCTATTTATGAATATATTTTTTGGTAAATTATCTACATTTTTAGATTTTTTTATCTTCAACTACAATAGCAAAACAATATATAGAAAATACACTAATAATTAAAATTAATTTATATCACTTATTTAGTTTCAAAATACCTTCCTTCCAATTTATTGAATCCGTTTTAAATAAATTAGCTTGCCTTAAATCGTAAATTGTTAATAAAGTTATTTTTCCAGGAAACGTTTTCTAATAGTCTTTAATAATTTATTCACTTTACCTTCGCGAATGGACAATTTAATTTCCAGTTTTTAGAAAATTGGATTATTTAAAACTATGTATAAAACAAATAATTTCTGAACAATTTTATTATTTATGGTAGTTCCTAATTTTGTGTTACTACCTTTAGTTACTTTCTTACGTTTTAAACACTAAGTATGTGCAGTAAAGGCAGTTTTTTTAATTGTTTTATTCATTTATTAAATAAATAATTTATATCTATATAAAAAATTAATTTCTAAAAATTAAGTTAGATATTATTAAAATAAATATTGTTAATTTTTTAAATTACGATTTCCATTTCTTTAAAAAAATTAACATAAAAATATTTATTTTAAATTTGTTACTAATTTGCATACCATCAACTAATTAAAAAGTAATATAATCACCATTTTTATAACAAATGGTTTTGTTAAATCAGTATATTTTCCTCTTCTTACAATTCTTAAAATAATGTGTTCATGTATATTTGTATTAATTATTAAACCGTTCAATAAATAAATTTAATTAATCCAGTATAAAATTTTAAATATTGATTGGTTTTAATTTTGTTAATTTCCCAGTTAATGATATAGTTTTCATTCAGCTGCAACATGATTTGATTTAAAACAATCTAAATATAAAGCATTTTTCTTGATAGATTTTTATATATGTACATATATACAATAATTAATCACCATTAATGTCCATTTATATAAAAAAATTTATTTAGTATTTAAAACTTATTTTAACAATTTGTTAAATGGTTAATCTTTTTAATAACTATTATTCCACTAGTAATATTAATTTTAATTTGTCTTACAATAATATTTAAACTCTTACTGAATTTTTCGTTTTTTGTCATATCATACAATTTATTGAAACATTATTTTTAATTATTGAAACCATCGTTTTTAGTATAATCATTTAATTAATTTTATAAATCTACATCTTTAAATTGACTTAATATTAATTTTGATGTTTGCTACTGTATTACAATAATTAATTAGATATTTGTTAACGCGTGTTAGTTCAGTCGTTACAGCATAATTTTAAAACAATCATATTTATCATTTTAATATAATTTTTATATACAACATTTTAAATACTTTTTTAAAATTATCAACTTTATAATTTTTTACACATATTATTTCATGATCAATTTAGATTTTTTTATATAATTATTTATTTGGTTTTTAAATAATGTTCATTAATACTAAATTTTATTGTTTTATTATCGTTATTTATTTTAATTTTTTCCAAAACTTTTGATACTTTTAAACACACTCTGATTACACAAAAATTGTCAGTTTATGGTTTAGATCCAACTTATCTTAACTTGTTGGTTAGTTATCTTAAAGGAAGGGATTTCAGGGTAAGAATTTTGAATAAATTTTCTGATAGTTATTCTATACATTCTGGTGTTCAAAAGGCGGCACCTTATCCACTTTACTTTCTGATATATTTCTCAATGACATGACTTTTGCTGTATCGAATTCAAGTATTAAGTTTTACGCTGATGATCTTCAATTGTATAAAAGCATTTTTAATATACATGATCATTGGAAAGTGCAATGAGATATTAACGCGGTACACAGATAGTGAGTTGAAAATTCGATGGACCTTAATTATGAAAAAATACAATGCATCACATTTGCAAGAAAAACAGGATGCATACTTAAGAGCTATTATGTTAATAATCATGAAGTTAAACGTGTATCATATGTGCGTGATTTAGGGGTTATTTTCGATGAGAAGCTTTACATTCATCATCATATAGATAACCTTATTTCGAAACTGTCTAGAACTGTAGATCTGTAGTTTTTATATTACCAGATACTCTACCACGAACGATTCATTATTATGTCTGTACTATTCTTTAATAAGATATAATATAGTTCTCTAGTGTGAAACTCTCTCACGGAGACTGATTCTAAACGTTTAGATTATATTCAGATAATATTTTTAAAAATAACTCATAACAGGTTTCACACATATGACATAAGTGTTGACTATAAAGACATATTATATTACAAAATGCACACCTTCTAACATAGTCTGTCTCTATTAGGTGCCTATTTTTTCTTATGAGTTTTTTCACGGTTTTCGAATACAGAGAAATTACGAATAACCAATGTCTGAGAGTTCCATCCTACAGGTACAGAAATCACGAGACCTTCACAACATCACAAACCTCTTCTAACATAATAAAACTACGTATAATCAATACTGATTACTATTGTTAATATATAGATTCCTTTGTCAAATATGTTAAATTAAGTATGCATGATCTGCTGATGTAACACCATATTATTTAATGTCTGATTAATTGTATTAACTCTGGATCATTCCAATTTTTGTTTGCTTTATTTAGTATGTTTCTGTTTAATTTCTTTATTTTAATTACCCGAGTGACGGTGGCTGATAGGCCTGCAAACCGCGCCAGCCTTTCTCGCTCGGGAACACAGACAAAGTTTTTTAGAGCTAGTGTGTTTTCCTTCTCTCTATATTTCTTTGTATTGTAATTCTGTGTTTTTATAGTAGTCTATAGAATTAAATGTCTGTATTTTGTCAGTGTCAACATAGTTAGAGCCTTATAGTCTGTTTGGCTGACACTTTAAAATTCAAAAATAAATATATTATTATCAGCCATTGAATCAGTTTTATTAGAAATAATATAATTTAACATTTTGTTTGATATCGCTTAAGTTCTTTCAGCGAAATCATTATGTTTATAACTTTTTATGTAGTTATTAAATTCATTTAGAAAAAATTTTAATTATAAAACGTATAATTTTTAGTATAATGATTTAATTAATTTATAACACTTATTTTTAAATTATTAAATGTATAATTTTTATATCATTATTCTATTAATTTTATATTATTATTCTATTAATTTTTATAATATTTTTTCCTAATTATTAAATATTTCATTTTTAGCATATTGAGTCAATTTATAATTTTTTTTATTTAATTCAACTTTCTGACAACGGAGATAACCTTCATTTTATTTTTCTAGGTCATTAAACTTTTTGTTCATGAAATATTCTGTAAAATTTATTTTTGTATTATTTTGAAGTCTGTCATCAGTTTTATAATATTTATCCCAGCAACTGTTTAATAGCTTCCCAAACAACTAAATTATATTAGAAAATAGATATCCTTTTGAAAATATATCTAGTACTATTAAACATAAATGGCAACGGATAACATGATTAAAATTTTTAATAGTATCATAATTTTAATAAATGCTATGATATTATTATTGAAATAATTAATTAATTCTTTACGTATATTTGAACCAAATGAAAATAGTAAATACAATTTTTATTTTTATAATAACACACCCAGTGAGTTCCAGGAATATAAGTTACTAGCCTACCCGCCCCTGCTTCGCAGGGGTGCGATTTACTAATGTGGCGTTATTTAGGTTTAAACTAATTATAAATACCAAGTTCTCATTAATGTCCGGTATTTTTAAAAATTTTATACTAACACATACTGCCCATAACTAAAGAATTTCTTTGTAGACAATGTTGATAGCTTTCTTCCCATTAGACAACACAAACAGATTTTCTTTAGAAGTCACTTGCGAATGGGCTACATATAGCTGTCCATGTGAAAAGCACTCAACGCTTAAATCTATTCCTGCACAATTAAATGTTTGACCTTGCGCTTTATTGATAGTCAACGAAAAATACAGTTTTACTGGGAATTGGAGTCATTTAAATTGAAACGGTAGATCCGTTGGTATTAATGGAATCCGCGGAATCTAAACGATTTCTCCATTTCCACATCCGGTCAAAATTGTGCACTCAATTAAAAAGGTTTTTAATGATTTTACTTGCAAGCGTGTGCCATTGCATAGTCTAGGGGGATTAAGATTCCGTAATAATATAATAGGACACCCTACTTTTAACACCAGCTTGTGCGGGGGGGGGGGTCCAGAAAGTTGCAAGGAATTGAGAAATTCTGTTGGATAATGAACAGCTTCATCGAGATCGAGGACAGTGTCTACAGAGTAGTAGGCTTGCGTCGGTGCATCAATCTTCGAGAGAATCAAGTAATTGACTGTGCCTACTTTCTTGTCGGTAGGTGATAAAATTTTCTCTCTTTGAACCAAGTTAGTGACTTAGTACTTATATTGTTAATTTCAGTATAAACATTATCGATCAATTCTTGAAGGTTGTTCACCAAAACGCAGAGGCACTTTATTTGCATGGATAACGACGTTCAATTCGGGTGTGCCTGGTGGAACGCTCTCAATAACAATTTTAAAAGACTTTATGTAGTTGTTATGTGAATGTAACATATCTTGTAAAGATTTTGCCAAGTCATTATCTACTTATGGTGCGACACTGTTACAGCGTGTTGATGCTTGTGTTTCTGGTTCGGAGATAAAGTAGATTTGCAGAAATTTATGATCATCGGGCTGATATGGAAGTAAGCTACCTGCTAAATGATAGACTTCCTTCTGAATTTTGAACGTAGGCATAAAACCCCGCTCAACAACCTGCTTACTCTTAAATGACGTAATTTGAAACGCGTTGTTGTATCGGTGTATATTGCGCATAAAATGTTTAGACTTGGATGATCACCTGTCAGAAGAGAATTGTTCTAGTGGAGGAAGAATTTCGTCTAATTTTACTTTCCCCTGTAAGCAGCACACACCTTTTTTCATCCTTCCATTTCAGAACAGAGCAATGTTCACAGAAAACATACATTTTACCTATTAAAACCACAGGGTAATTTTTGTAATCAATGGAAGAATCTTAATTCATGGCAGAATTCACTTTATCTGACCAAAAATTAGAAGTACTCGTAGATTCTACTCGACTTACCTCTCTGCGGGTAAGTTTTCTATTTCGATCAGTGAGTAATCGATTGTTTCTTTGAACAGACGATTATCTAGCTCTCTGAGATCTATGTATATCACGGTAAAGACTAAGGTGAACCTCACGTTCAACAGACGATTATCATTCTCTTTTCAAAGAAGTACTTTATCTGTTATTTGATAGCCGGATTTCCATTTCTTCTTTGTTGTCATTATTATATACCAAACGCATTATTTTTGCATCCCTTGTACTACCACCTATATTACTCGAACTTCGACTTCTTCGTGACATGATTGAAATAGAAAGCACGTTTTACAAATGTTTATCTATCTCTGGAGAGCTCCGATGCACGTACGTTCGCTACGTATCATTGAATGCTACAGGGCGAGGTGCGGGCCGCGGCGCGCTTTATACAGGATGATTCTAAAATCATGGGACAAACTTTGAGGGGTGGTAGAGCTCACTAAAACAAATAAGTATTGTATAGGAATATATGGGCGGAAGTGACGCGTTGAGGCACAAACACAAACATAACACGTGACATGCAAAACATTGTTTATTTACAACTCGGTTTCAGATAAAGGACATGATTCCAATTTTAAAATTCCTTTCCATAATTTATTTTCCATAATTTTGGTGTGTCTTTGCAGTTATTCATATAATTTTCAATTTTTCTACAGTTTCTTAACAGAGTTATAAATAGTAATAACTCCTCCAGATAAGCACCCAATAAACCTAGTCTTGGAATTTAAAAAAACGAGTTTTAATTCCAGTGCCAGATTTTAAGTTGATTAACTGGTGTATCGATAGATATATTTTTAATTTGTATATACACACTAATTTATAAATATATACATATACATAGAGAGAGAGAAATAATTTTTAATGTTGTAATGAAGAATTTTGATAATTCCCTACCTAATATTTTCTTCTTTTAGTGAACATACTACTATTAACAATAGCCGAAGCTATTTTCAAACCTATATAAGTATATTTATCTAACATTATTGCTTTAGCTAATGACTGTAAAATTTTATCAGCTGAATGCCTAGATTCTAAATCTTTACTGTATCTTTCAAATAGCATGAATTTTACAACATTAGTCCAATTTATTTATTACTTTATCAACTCTTTCTATTATTTCATTTAATTGACTGGTAAATTTAAATTATATTATGCCCAATATATTATTCCTTTACCACAGTGTTCGGAATTCCAAAAAGAATAAGGAATACCATTTAAAAATTCATATTAAATATGCCATTTTTTTAGGATAATTATTAACAAAATCAGAAAATTTATCATTTACCATAATCTTTATACTAACTTTTCATTATAATCATTTTTATTTCCAGTAACCTCTTCACAGTGAATAACTAATAATCTATAAATTAATGTTCATTCATCAGCCATCCAAATAAATAATTTTGGTAAATTATAGTGTATTTTTATTTCCTTGGCCACATTTCGGACTTCTTGGTAAATAATTTGTTTCTTTTCTTTTTGGCTCAGATCTTGATTTTTAGGTGTATGGCTTTGAACAATTGGTATTTTATCGCATATTTATTTAATTATAATTTTATATTTTTCATTACTTGGTAATCTTTGATAATTATTATGTTTTTTTATAATAGGTTTTTACGAATAGCACCTCAATAAAATGTTTGCATAATTATTATTAGGTAATCTTTTTTCTTAATATCTGTCCGAGTAAGTAATTTTAAAGGTACATATATTTATTATTATATTATCACCATTAAATTCAAAATAATAAACAACTGTTTTACTATTTTTTCAAAACATTTTATTCCAAATATATAATTATGTCTTTGGTTTTAACACTATAATTTTTATTTTCAAAATTATTGGTTTAATACGATTTTAAATTTTCATTCCAGCAATGCACAATGTCCAAACTGTTCATAAATTGCAATGTATTATATTGTATAAATATTGTCATTATCATCAAATAATTTTTATCAAGTAAGTTTTTGTAGATTATTTTGAATAATATAATTTATAACAACTATAAAAATAATACAAGTAATAAAAATTTATTTTTCTTCACTAACATTTTCTACTTTTTTCATCAAAATTTCTAATAACTGAATAAAAATTCATTTTCTTTGAAACATTTTTATAAGCTCTTATTTATTTACATATTGTCTACATTTAAGAGCAAAAATTAATGGGTGTTATTATTTTTATTAGTTATAAGTTTGGGATTATTTTTATATCACATTTTTTCGAATTTGAAATATTTTTTTATATTTAATTTTTTATTGTGATTTTTATAAAAAAGCATTATATTTGTATTACTTCAACATAATTATATATTAAAAAAAATATCATAATATTGTTTCTCAAATTCTTTTTACATTTGATTTTAATTCATTTATTAATAGTTTAAATTTTTTATTAGATTTTAATTAAATAAAAGTAAAATTGAAAGAGTTTCTAGACAAATGTTTTTACTTGCTGATTAAACTAAAATAAATTTAAATATTTAGATTTATATTATTGAATTTAATGTTTACAGGTGATGAATTTTCTTTTCCTAATGCTGCTTACATTTATTAACAATACAGAATAACAAAAACAGACTCAAGTGAAAATTATAATACTGTTGATAGTATTGATATAAGTTCTTATTTTCTATTTCCTATTTTCAAAAATGTTTATTTCTAAAATTGGAGGCGTTATTGAATTTGTAAAAAACCCAGGAATTATAACTAAGGAATGTACTTTAGTAAAACAAAACCAGCAAATTAAAATTAAATAAATATACCTGGAATTGGCAATGGTGGTTCTAAATACAAAATAATTAAACAAAATAACGATAACAAAAATTCAATTAATTTTGCTAAAAGTAATTAAAAAAATTAAATTATATATCCTTAAAGATATTTGTTTAGTTTTGTTAATTATTATTATCCAGTTATTTGAAAAATTGGATATAGATTACTTTTTATAATATAAGATCAGATGGTATTTATTTATCCAGCAGAAGAAAACCTAACACTTGACACAAAATCAATATCAGCTGCTTATCATGAAAGTGTTATTAAATATTAAAATATTTTGTTGAGAATTATATAATATATATTAGATATTGCCATAGGATTAAAAGAGAAAAGGATAAATCTTCCTAACATGAATATTCAATTGAATAATTTGGATATTTCAGAAAGCTATGTTCCAACTAAAAAAAAATTTTTATTTTAAGTTTAATATGGAAAAATTAATTTAATAAATTGCAATACGATAGTCTTGATTTTGTTATAGTTTGTTTTCATGTTAATAGAAAAATATACCTGAACAATACTAACATACTTATGTGTTTGCTCATTTCAATGTAAAGATATTTCTGTAATTAATGTAAGAGGAGAAATTTTTCCAAAAGAAAAGTGGAATTTAAATTTTGATGAATTCAATATAAAAACGTATTTAGCATACACGGATTTTATAAATACTATTTATAAGGTGGTCATTTTCATAATAATGGTTAATATTATGAATAAATTAATATTGCAGATAATTATAATTCATTTTTAGTCAAAAGCAATTATATATTTTTAATTTTACTTATAGTAAATACTCTCTTCTAAATTCTTAAAATAAATAATAACTTAAAATTAGTTTTAATCAATTTATGAGTGGAAACACATTTTGTTAATTGTTTTTAATAATCAGAAAATTTCGAATTATGATAAAAAAAATCATTGAAGATATTAACATTTATATATGAAAGAACAATGATGATAATTTAAGTCTGTGATATAATTTTTAGATATAATTAAAGATGGTTCATTCCAAAATTTGTAAAAAATATATTTTTATTTTGTAATATTTAAAACAAATTTATAAACATAGTTTATGTATTGGAAACTTAATGATAGTATCTTTTTCATCATCATATTATTCACAATAGTTATTATAATTAAATTCATTATAATCAAAATCATTAATTTGTAAATTGTTGAAACCTAAATCATTAAAATAAATTCATTTATGAATTGTTCAGAATTAAGTTTTTTCCTACTCATGATTTCTTCACTTTTATTCATTACAAACAAATGTGTAGTAAATGTTCAAAATATATTTTTAAGATATTTTATATTTTTATAATTTTTTAAAATGAATAAATATAGTTTTAATGCTAAACTAATAAATTAAATAACATAATCGAGTTTATAGAACTGAAAGAGTTAAAATTAAATTTAATATAAATAAGTTATTTTGGAAATATAGACTTCATTTATGATAACTACATTTATGTGTTCTTGATGATAGTTTGAAATTATTTTGCCTAATAGTTATTTAAAACGTATTGAATTTAAATAGTTAAACTCAGGTCTTCATTATAAAGTATTAATAAAGTGAGAAGTATCAATCAGTGCATGATACCAAATTTTAATTTTCATTTAATTACATTTTTGGCTTGATAATTTTATAGAGTTATTGTGTTTAATATTTCCGGGTATATTATTTATATAACTTTATTAATATTTATTTCATTCAGTAATTTTTAAATCAATTTGTTTGGTAAATTTTATAATCAGATTTTATACTGGTTATTAAATATTTTTATTATTTTCATCTTTTATTTTTCATTTTATTATTATTTGATTTTTTGTAGGAAATATTAAATATTTTGGGACTGAATCAAGTTTCTGTATAAATTTTTTAATTACCAATAATTTCAGTATTTGATATTTTGTTAAATGTTCATGATATTATTAGTTTCTTGATGTTTTTCTAAGATAATAAGTATTTCTGACATAGTAGAGATTTTATTTTTTTTATTTCTAAAAAATGAAAGTTTTTGATATTTTGTTAAATTTTTGGTGATATTAGAAGTAAGGTAGGATCCGCATTTATTCACTACTCTGGCCTTTGGGTTTTTAAAAATAGGTTTGTGTAGGCACCATAATTTAATGCCCCGTGGGAGATTTGGGGGGGGGGTCACTTCTGCACCACATGTTTCCACTTTCCTCAGTACTTTTTTTATTTTTTATTTCTGTTTCTCTCCGGATTCATGCAAGTACTGCAATTAGCGCATCACCTGTGAATGCCATAATCTCACTGTCTTCTGGTAAATTGATTCGAAGTAAGGTATAAAACAGTATGTTCTACAGGATCGGTCCGATAACTGACTTCCATGGGCTTTCCTTTGTCACTCTCTTCTCTACAGTCTATCGATTCATCGCTCAGACACTTATTTTGTCTTCAAACTATTAGACCATAGATGACGCATGGGCAATCCTCCTTCCTTAATTACCAGAACAACCCTGGCGACCATGTGTTATCGAATGCACTGCTAAAAGTCTTTCCTTCAATCTAGTACAGGATGCTCAAGATTTCCTTCTTTCATATCGCTGCAAAACAATCTCTTGATAGGCATTCATTCATTCATCAGTGACACACTCTAAATTCGAATCAGTGTAAAACCACTGATTCACAGTGTAATTCAACTACTAGAATCAGTGAAAATGGCTCCTCTTAGAATCAGTCGAAAACCACTGATTGTTTCAGTGAAACAATTTCACAAATTGAATAAGAGATGTCCAACTGCGTGCGATGAATTAAATGTTGTTTTTATCGAATTTAGCTAAGCAGTGACGAGAAATAAGCATATTTCTTATAATTACTATTATCATTTTTAATTTACGATAATTAAAAATAGTAAAAAAATTGCGAGCTGTTGGAATTGAACGTAATAGCAAAAAAACATTTATGCAAACAATAGATATTTAACAAATCAATCACATGATCGTATTATAGGTACAAATATCGTCTTTTCCCGGTTGGGAGTGAACACAGAAATGCATAAGTAAGGGAAAAATGTCTAGAAGGGTGGAAATTCCCCGGCTTACCCCCTTCAGTTCGAACACTGGTTCAGACATATACTTATTGTATACTATTTTAAGCATAAGTTATTTAGGTTATCACAAATAAATTGATACCAAATTTGATATCAGGTATTATGTTTTATAGGACCATTGAAAGTTCTATTTATATGCAAATAATGCTTCCGGTTTTACAGTAGCGTTTCCTACAATATAAGTTTAGCTTACCATTCAGCTACCAAAAAAAAAAGCAATATTTAAAACTGAAACTTAAAACTCTCAACAAAATCTACGTACTTTCTAGCATTCAATCAGAAATAGAATTAGCTTGGCAAAAATCGTGCATTTCACATATTCATTTGGTTGGAGTATCTGACAAACCAACTGCTTTATAAAGTAAACTGCAATATAACGATGTGTTTGCTTATTTTCTGCATAGTAAATAAAAAATGTGTATCTTTTGGAAATGGTATTAGGAATTTCTAAATAATATCTTTATATAATGTATGTCCGAAAGGTTTATAAATATATGGTTAGGCTATATATTGAGGGAAAATGAGCAAGGTAGCCAAATTTGTATTTGCTGTGTGAAAAAAACGAGTAAAGGTTTGAGTATTTGATTCTGAGTGAATGCTTAGGTAAAAATCGGTTGGTTTAAAAAGAGTGTAACAAATAATTTAACTGTGCATGATTTGTACCATGTTAAGATTTTCTGTGTGTTGGAAAGTCGAATGAATTTTAAGAAATTGTGAGTGTACAAGTTTCGTATGTGTCTATTAGGTGGTGATTAAAGAAAAAATGTAATGAAAACCAAAACCTATTTAAAAATCTACGTTTTTGGAACATTTGTAAATATTGTTATGTTCTTGCACACGCAAAATATTAATAATTGATTCCGGTTTATTAAATTATTTTGGCCTCTTTCTTCCTGAAAGCTTTTATTTAATGTTGGCGGCAGTGTACAAGACATTATACCATATTAGAGAGAGATTGCATGGACGATATGGATTTGTCATATTTCTTAAGAAGCCAAGTTATACTCCCAGGAATGCTTTACTGCCAAATGCACAGTTTTTATCTAGCATCATTAGGTTTCACCACAGATTTCTCAATGGGCAAATCTCGTTAAAGTACTTTGTCTCATTCATAATTCATTCAACTACGTCGAGTGAATAATTATGCATTCATAAGAACGTTGTTTGTTGTGTTCAAATCCCCTGTAGATAGGTTTTAACATCTCGTCGATTGTTGAAAATCATGGAAAACCGAAATCAGGATCGCTTGCACGAGATACGAACGCGGATTCTTCGACATACGAGAAATACAAACAAATACAAGCAATATTTGTTGTCACTAAGTCGCTTGTTAGACAAGAGAGGAAGACATTACATTTTAAAAGAGTTCAGTAAACTTCCAGGCTTTTCCCTTGTGTTATGCACTGTCATTTTGTAAACAGTAATTTACATTCATGTTTTAAAAAACTGTAGGTAATATAAGTTTATCCTTTTCCAAAGAAACGATGAGTAACAGACTGTATGAGGTTAGTTCAACAGTACATTCGAAAAAATTCATAACTTATTTTAACGCACCTTGTACGCAAACGCGTGTTTTTTAATTATTCATCACATTATTAAGAAAAACCGCAAAAATCTTAAAAATGAAAATCTCGCCACATGTAAGCTTTTAATAAATCCAAATAATCAAACATAACATTCGAAAGAAATAAATCAGAAAGATTTAAAGATAAAAAATTTGGAAATGTCAAGAAATAAATCGCCTTCGCAGTCAAACAATAAAGTCACCAACTAAATGAATAACAAGTTGGGCATGGTCGTTTATCAAACAGTAAATTTAACAAAGAATATCAGAACAACTAAATCAACCAAAACGGATACGAAAAAAAATACTCAAAAAACACAACAAGCAACTAAAAATGTCTCGTGTCGTCAAGTATTGTTATCGTACTAGATTTCAACATTTTCAAACGAAATATGAACGATGATTAACCAAATAATAAACTAAATTCTTTAGTATCATGTTGTATCAATGCTGCAATTCTAAGGAAACATGAATGTCCTCATGCTTGTGTTCATATTTCATCGCATGGTATATAATTTATGTATTGCAGGTGTAACATGCGGCTTGGCGTGGACATTTGAAAGAGTTCCGAATCATGAACTTCGGGGCTTCGTTAGTCAACAAATACCGGCAATTTCTCGTACACAGTGTGAAGATCGTTGCCTGGAGGAGCGTTCGTTTCTTTGCCGGTAAGTTAGAATTCTAAATAACTATTGCAAAATCTTTTCAGATATTATTAGAATTTTTCCAAGCGCTTCTGACAATGTTTATTGAACAAATGTTATGTAAATAATTAACTATATATTCAAACTGTTGGAATATAAAACGTTAATGGAGTTCCAATATTTTAAATCGTTAGTTTTCTATTTGAATTAACATTAGTACGTTGATGTTTTAACGTATATATGCTGGATGTCTAAAATAAACATAAAAGGGGGCCGTGGTGGCTGAGCGGTTAGCCTGCTCGCCTACCACCAAGGCGAACCGGTTTCAATCACCGGCCGGGTGACTCAGGAATTTCGCCGGTAGGAATCGTGCCGGATGATGCCGCTGGCTTTTTCATAAACATAAAAAAAGCGGAAAATGTTTTCTTCTGCTTTTTATACCACCTTCTTCGGTCAGTGCCCAAAAGAAGGCAGTCTACGTGTGAATGGGTATAATTCTGATATAACGAAAAGTCATAAAATACATTGCTGAGACTCCTTATGGAATCCAAACTTGCAGTTATACGAGCATAAAATCCTTATAAATATGAAACTTTAGCTCAAAAAGCTGTTTTCCCTCTTTAAGGACAAGTTATTTTAGTTCTATTATTTTACACAAACTTTGGAAATTAAATTAATATACATAAAAGGACTAATTTAATGATTTCCTGTATCTCAAATTATTTTGGTTCCTCAAACTCAAGTCTCTAACAGGTAGGATAAACTCTTTTAAATAAATAACATATATCATATTTATAAAATTATTTTTAGATTGTTTTGTAGCTCTAAATATTTTTTATATAATTTTAAACTGGGAATCTCAATTTCTGAAATATTTGCTAAAATCACTACCTGGAATTTAAATCCAAAAAATTAATTTTTTTACAGTATTTTTGGCACGTCCCTATAGTGTAAGTTGCCTTTTTTTAATGACAATGGAGCATTTTCCCATTACCCAATGTCCAAATTCTAAATTGATGTAAAAATCGCTACTATAATGGGGAAGAATGGTCTAAATTCCTCACTCTCCTGAGCACAGACGTCTCCAGGAAAATTAATTGTACGAGCTGTCCTTTTCGGCACCTTATCTGCTTGCATGCATCATATGAGGAGAGGTGAGAATTGGTGAACCGGTAAACTTAAATATAACACGTATATTTCAGAAAACTAATATTTCATACTGCCAAGGGACAAAAACAAAATAAACAGCACTCAGTTTACGTTGCAAATTTAGACCTTTACATAATACTACGATGGAGTTAAAATACAGAATGTTTTTAAAAAATTCACGTCATACTTACTATAGAGGAAGGAGAAAGAACAACAGCACGGCACGTGTTTACTTAATAGTTACAGACTCAATATATGGGTGTTCGATAGGGTCCTTATTTTCGAGAGTATCGAAGCGCAGTGCAAAATTAAATATAATAAAAAAAAATTTTATTAATAAAATTTTTGTCACATGATTTACCATAAAACACTAGACATATTATTAAAATACATAAAATAACATAATTCATATTACAACAAGTAGGTTGACATCAAAATTTCTTTGTCATCTAATAGATCCTGGAGCCAACCAAAGACGAGTTTTAAAGGATTGGTCGCTATAAATATTCAAGAAAATGGCCGTGTCATTCTTTTGTTGCCACTTGGTTCAAATATTTTTAGAACTACAACTTTTAACATTACTGGACGGATATAGATGTGGAAAAGTACGAAAACTAAATTTTAGCATTGTAATAAATAAAAAAATTAAGAAAATTTGTCCTGAAAATATAGCAATCCTAAATGTTAACACAGACAGATCCGTCCAAGCAATTTTGGGGGTCTGGGGAAAAGTTGTTTTTGGGGCTCCTTACTTGGAGTGATAATATGTACTTCGAATATTATTTACACTTTTTACCCTACAAAAGTGTTGCTTGGAATAAGGTTTAGTGTTTGCTTTCGAGGTAATAAATATTTATGTGCCATAAGAAAAATAGTATAATCGTCAAACTAAACAATCGCAAAGAGTTATGTACATTTTGAGTATCAATAAATGGTTAATAAAACTTTGATTACATTTTCCCGATGTGCGTTATTAAAGATGATCTGTAAAGAGAAAGAGATATTTTCTCAATAATAAAGGAAATGTGATTTGCACGACAAGTCAATGCTTGGCGGCTGTAGGTAATGTCCACAATCAATGTTAACAATAAGAAATATACAGCTAGTGACCTTGAAAGTGCATGTTTTCAAATCTTGCATATCACTATAGCTTTCATCCAACATCCATTGCTTTTCGTCCAGTGCCTACCGTAACATTGCGAAGGCACTCAGATACTAATTTGTTGTAACATATATGTGTCAACGTAAATTTGTCACTGCTATATGCATATGTTCAAAATAATATAACTGGTTTTTAATTTCCACATGTCAAGTGGCATTACAAATAAACAAAGTGAATTAATAATGATTCAAACAAATAACACTAATATGAACATAATTTTCTTAATAATAAAATATATTACTTTTTCCACAGATCTGCCAGCTATAGCAACCGCAGGCAGGAATGTTTCCTGAGCTCCGAAGACAGATTCACTCAGCCACAAGCTTTTGAAGTATCACTGGACACAGACTACTTGGAAAACCAGTGTGCTACATGTAAGTCAAACGCGCCAGCACAGATGCTGTGAAATGTTTTCTGTTACTTTTTGGCCCCGAAGTAAACCAGGGCACTTATGCTACTGGCGAGGGTTAAGGATCTTTATTGGCATTTCCTGGAATCATGACGGAATTCCACTTGAAAATAAAAACATCCCCATTTTGCAAATAGTAATCGAACGCACGACCACACGAATGCAAGTGAGACGCCCATATCTGCTGCGAACCCTGTGCCACAAAATAGCGTGAACATATCGAAGTTAATTTCGAAAGTAAATAAAAAATTTGTACATTACATTTGAAAAATGTTTTGCTTTTTTTTGTTTATAAATTTGGCTACAGGCTTTACTTCAAAGAAAAGATAATTCTGAGAAGATACGAAATTTAAAACCACATACAGAGAATAAGATAATACTGTACTGCGAGATGATTCGAAGAATTCATATTTATCCCAGAAAGGTTTTTAAATATTGCAACAAATATTAAAAATAAGCAATCCGAGAAGTTGCATATTTATCTTATCGGATATCATTATTTAAATAATAATTACCAGAAGGTTTATTTGAAATTCAACTTACAAATTTTTTCATTATTATGATTATTCTTTTTTTTTTTTTTGGTAATTATCATTTGATGTCAAATGGGGAAACTGTTTTTCATAGCAAACATATCTGAACACAATTTTAAAATAATCACTGGAATAATATGCTATATACAAATGAATAATTGATTTTATAATTTTTTATTTTAACAGAATAAGTTCATTATCAGTTTAAGTTCTTAAATAAAGCTTAAATTCTATTACACAAATATCGTATAGAATATATTTTGGAAAATATTGATAATGCATAGTTACAATATGTGATGTCTTAATGGTGAATGTCAGGATAATAAAATTACAATGAATTAAACACATATATCACACATATAGGTATACACATGTACACACACATTCCCATATATGTGCATATGTAAATCATGTCACAACTACAATTTTACAAAAATTATAGAAATTAAAATAATAAAATATTATGAAACAATAACGTAGAAATGTAAAACCCCATTAGTGAATTATTTCTGATTTACGAAAGAGAATAAAAAATAATAATAAACTATGCAACCTTAAAAACTAGATACTTTAGAAAGAAAAGTTTTAAGAAAATATGCATTTTATTTTTTCAGAAAACATTGTTTTATTTTTAGAGTTTCAGCGCCTACGTTTTTACAAGCCAAAAACTTTGTAAAAGAATAAATATAGAGTTTTATGATTTATAAAAATTTTAGGCAAAAACTCATTGTTAAAAATATTATATTTGTTATTTTACTTTAAATGCATTCTTAAAATGTAATACCTGCATCAGAAATCCCATACTGTATCAACCACAAAAAATAGAATTAAATAATTATAATTATACTTCCTGGAGTATCACTATAAGTGTGCCAATATACGACAATAATAACATAAATCTCACAATATACCTCAAACTTATAAATAATAATATATCATTATATACCTAATACTAATAACTAGTAATATGAATATCATAAAATATCGAATACTAATAAATAATTAAATCGCTTGTATAATGTTATATGCAGGCTAAGGATAAAAAGTGCTAGTTTTTGCATAACTCTGTAACAGTATTTCAAAACTTTTTAATTAAAATTTATGTATTTTCAAATTTTAATTTTTAAAATACATATTTGGTGTTTTAATACATAAGCAAATAAATTTTTTTTCGTAATTCACATGTAAATATCTTTTTTTCTATATTTTTGTAATTGCAATCGGGAGCAGTTTTGAATTTGCTATTCAGAATATATTTTCCAAACGGAATTGACCTAAAATATTTACATTATTATTATTTTTTTAATTTTTTACCTAGCTGGGGTAATTATGTTCAGTTGTGTTTTGCACGTATCACTAAAATATTACTACTTTGATCTTATATTAAATAACATAACAATTATTTAAAAATTAATAAAAAATTGAAATTAATACATGGGTAATAAATATTCGATATTCATTGAGAAATAATCTTGAATAAGGAATAAGAACTTTTATAGTAATTAAAAGTACAAATTCTTTCCAATAAATAAAACAATTATAAATTTAATTTATATATTATAAATATTGTTAAATGTTAAGTATCTGTAAAATAACTTTAATAGTGATAATGTCAAATGACTTTATAACTTTCAGTTATACAAGTAAAATATATTGAAATTCAATAACATTTTCGAATATTTGGATTTCAAATAAAATTATTTTATAAATAAAACATTAAAAGAGCAATTATATTTCATTCTTATTCTTAAAACATTTGTATGTATTCTTAGACTTTAAAAAATACGTAAGATAATTGTTTTTAAATTTGTTTGTGATTGTAAATAATTAATTTAATAATTGTATTTTTTTTAAGTATATTAATAATATGGGTGGGTTAGGTGCCAAATGGAAAGTCACAAAAATTCGAAAATGGACTTAACTGCAGTAGATGAAGAATGTATGTTTGAGCACAAAGGCTGGGGGCTGAGGATTGTCCGCCATCTTGGACGACATCACGAATTTTCCCCGTTTTTCCCTTAAAATTTTTCGGTCTGCTTTAAAAACACTCAAAATTCCTAGAGTTTCCCTAAAATGTTCCCGAAATTCCCTTAGAAGTTCTCGTTGTCCCTTATAATTTCCCATTTTCCCCTCAAAAAACCACCGAGCCCCTGTTAGCAAAAACGAGACCCCTTACCACACCCATAGTCTAGCTCACCTCAGTCCCTTGGCATTCCCACCCCTATATATTATTATAAAAATTGCAAAAAATAAAAAACTAATTCTAAAAAATCTAATAACTAATAACGTTACAATACCCTACCCATTTCTCATACTACCACACTCACCTCACTCCTCTCCACCACCACCCCCTGGAATATATAAAAAAATTAAAAAAATTAAAAATACTAAAAATCGAGGAACATATAGTGTTAACCTCACTCTCATCCCACTTCCATAACAAACTACTCGCCCCCTCGCTGCAATCCGCCCAGTCACAAATATTTGAGAAAGATTGCAAAATAATCGAAAAATTTATAAAGAATATAACATTAACCTCACACTCATCCCACCAATCTAAACCCACACCCTCTCCAAACCAACCCCTAGCAATTATTATAAAATTAAAAAATAAACGCTAAAAATTTTAAAATCTTGGAACATATATTGTTAACCTCACACTCACTCCACCACCCTAAAACATTACCCATCCTCTCACTGCAAGCCACCCAGTCACAAAAATTCGAGAGTGATCGTAAAAAATCGAAAAAAAAATATTCAAAAATTAAAGAACATGCCATGTTTAACGTCACACTGATCCCACTATGCTCAAATCATCCCTCTCCAACCACCTAGAAATTATTGTAAAAAATCTTAAAAATCTTAAAAAAAATTCTAAAAAATCAAAAAACATATAATGTTAACATCACACTAATCCCACTACCCTAACCATCAACACCTGTCCCTGCCTACTGACTTTCCAATCATAAAAAATTGAGTAAAGCAAAGAAAATTCAAAAATTGATTCTAAAAATCGAGGAACATATAATTTTAATGCCACACTTACCACACCACCCTAAGCTAACCCGCACCTCCTGACGATTATTATAAAATCGATAAAAGTAGCAAAAATATTCTAAAAATCGAGGAATATGCATTACTAAACCCCCTTTATTTACTCATTCTTTCACCCCCCACCCCCTGGAACACTTATCCATCACGAAAAGCTTTGAACGGCCCCTTCAACCTTCCCCCCTCCTACTTCCCAACACCTCTTCCCACACTGCTCCTTTGGGTCAGGCCTAAGTCGACCTTTGCCCTCCTCGCTCCAAGTCTATTGTATCCAACCTGCTTAAAATGTATTAATATGTTGACTCTACTCGCCTCCCTGTGTTATTATGTATGGGGAGGGTCAGAGGATCTGAGTTGTTCGTACCAGGTACAGACTATAAGGTGCCATAAATGTTGAGGGTAACAGGGTAACAATAAGGTAGTCACTCGGTGTATCAATTTACCAGGTTGTATTGTCTGGAATTAAAATGAATGCATAACACCGAGATGTCGTACCTTGCGAGTTGGGGGACTTAAGGGCTAAAATAATGTGCTTGCTAATTGTTGTCGACATCTTGGGGAGGTAGGACGCTAGGCATCTGGGAGGTTTCTTCGAGTGGCGACTTGATACTTAGCTCTACTTGTAGTTCTGGGTCTGTAGGCGGCAGTTGAGATCTGGTGCCCCGGACGACCTTGAAAAGCCCTGGTTTCGGTGACGTTCCTCCACGACTGCGGCTCCGGGTACCTTCTCGATGTACGCCTCCACGACATGCTTCTTCCAGTAATCTCCCGATCCGACTTACTCTCGCGAACTGACTTGCTCCAATTGACTGTCTCTGCCGGGGTCCGACCCCCCATCCTCTCGGCGTCCCGATGGACGACTCCCTCGACTGATGTTATGTAACTGACTGACTCTGCTGACTCACTGACTGACTTCCTATCTCGGCACGCGGTTGTAATTGACTCGGCTGACTTCCACGATCCGACTCCCGATGCCTGCCTCCCTGCGCATCCCGGTGTGGCGCTTCCGAGCGCCGCGTTCTAACTCCCTACATAATTGACCCGGCCGGGGTCCGACCCCCGGCCTCTCGGCATGACGACTGACGACTCACTCGACTAATGTGATGCAACTGACATAACTAATGTGACTTATCCCCTCAATGTCACACAAATGGGCTTTTATACTCTTCTGTCGCCCTCCCCAGATCTGTACACATGCCTCCCTTGTAGGGGAGGGGGGTGGAAGGCGCTGCACAATGACCCACTTTCCTCCACCTGTCAGGACTCTTGTTGATGGAGAGGAAGGGAGGTGATTTGTGGGTCAACAGCCCCTGCCAATGCTGTCAGCTCTTTTTCTGGTGTATCTCACCTTTAGCACATGTTATAATTCCCTCTTGGGCGGAAATCGCTAGCCTATCTCGGCATTTCTTCGGCGTGTCCAAATTTCATGCGGTTTGGTTCGGGGTGGTGGGTGGGGTCCCTGCGACACAACTTTGACATTTGTAAGCTTCCCTTGGGCCGGCCTGGCTTCGCCGCAGGCGTTAATAGCTGACACGTGTCCCGAGGCAGGTGGCTACTGGGAGGCCCTTGTGGGAAGGGTTGGGGTGGGGATATGGTGTGCGTTGTGACAGTTGAGCTTCTACCTACAATATGGCACACGTGGATGTAATAAACTCTAATTTTTTTATGCATTTCATTTCAACATATTCCTCTGTTACCATATCATTGATTGTGTACATCCAGTGATAGGCCATTACGGCAAACATTTAAGTACTAACATTATATTTTGCACACACAATTTCAATTACTTTTTTCATCATGCTCGCTAACAGTATCGATATGTAGTGACAGATGTGAAAACCAAGACCATCAAATTCCCTATATCAGGGAAGTAGGAAGGATATAACAAACACCAGCGAGAATTAAAATAATTTTTAATAGAAATCACATTATATATATATATATATATATATACATTTTTCAGACTACATACATCAAAAGAGAGTTCCTATGTTCTCCACAACATTCACACACTGTCTTTACAGCAGCATGCTCACTTTTCATATAGTGAATATAATCTGCTTATACACACCAACCAGAACCCTTGGCCATATATTTTTCTTCACGACAAAGTTTTTCTTTCAAGGTCTCTACGGCCCCTTGGATACTGTCAACACTGTACAGTGTTTGATTCGCAGTATTAAACGCTCGCTGACTGATGGCTTCATCCAAAGGCTGTAGCTTTTCGGAGGTACACTCCAGCCAAACATTTTATTTAATGGGACCTTCTTCGACTTCATCTGTTAATTGATTAAGTTTCCTTCGCTTTATGTGGTCCAGGTATATACATATGTATTCTGTACCAACAAAGTTATTTCCAATCACATAATCCTTTAAAGTACTCTTGAATGCTGATTGTTTCAGGTTGAATCTATTCGATGTGGTACAACCAACTGCTAGCACAGGTCGTTACATAGCTGTACGAACTTTACCTTTGCAGTTATTCTTATGTATCTTCAGTTTGGTATCATGCTTGAACAGATGTTTGAATTTGCCGCATCATTGCATAACACAGGAAGGACCCTTCATGCAAGTTGTTTTTTCATGCTACCTTGCACTTTGGCTGTAGGAAAATATCTTGTCGCAGTAACAACAACGAAACCTTGAAAAAGTCATCGATGGCTCCACTGCTGTAGATTTTCCATTCGAAGAATTCGATAGTGCTGTCGGTGTGTCATGCCTGAAGATGTCGATGGCACTGTCAGTGCCATTCCAGAAGAAGACGACGGTGGGGGTGCTGCCACAGGCATACCATCTAAAGAAGTCGATAGAACTGTGCCATCCTCAGATGTTGATAGACAAGCATCCTTTGGCTACATAATATATTACAGTTGCTTACACTAGCTGAGACAAAGTGTTTTCCCGACTGCCACTGTCAAACTGTACTTCCTAACTGGGGCCCAGTTGTTTATATAACCGATTCTCTCATGTCGCCGAGAATATCAGCTTTTACTGAAGATCTTTCCACAGTATCAACACTGTTTTCATTTAATTTTTCAGAAGTGGGAAAAGGTACATCCGTAGAGGTAAGCTCTACAGTATACTTCGTACAATCACTGGTTTGCTTCATCTTCATGAAAAAAAAACTAATTCCTTTCTACAGTGTCATCATGTGTTTATACTTGGCCTAGCTATTGCTCTATATATACATACTAACATAATTAATCAGTGAGATTTATGCTTTTTTATGCTTCCATTCAACAAGGCTGTTTATCTGGTTCCTTGACCACATCTCTATACAGTTATATCAGCAACAGTTTCTTCCAGATACGTTCTTGTCTCAGCTTGAACTAATGGGAGTTCAAGAGCAAAGAACTTGTTTGAAAGAAAGTGTTGAAGATGTAATTGCATGGTAATGTAATCAAGGAAATAGATAAAATATCTGGTTGAAGTGCTGCACAAAATATGCTTAAATCTCACTGATGAAATATGCTAGCAAGTTTATATATAGAGCAGTAGCTAGGCAAAGTAGATACACAATAAGCTTCTGTAGATATAATGTCAGGTTTTTCATGAATATGATGTAAGCCAATGCTTGTACGAAGCCTACTATAGAGCTGACGTCTATGGATATACCTTCACCCACTGTTGGAAAATGACATGGAAAAAAGTGTTGCAAGTGTGGAAAGATCTTCAGCAAAAGCTGCCATGCCGGCGACATGAGAGAACCATCTGTATGAAGAGTCCTTTTCGTGATCTGAAGCATTACGACAGTGGTACCAGGCAGTTTTTGCAAGACGATAAATTGAGGGAACTCATCGGTATCTGCAAGGGTTCATCTTCTGAAAGCCAGCAAGTGATGTCACCAATACCTTGTGCTGCATCGGTGGGTAAGATGGAATAATGCAGTAGAGTCGGTTTGTGTGGAATGTGAATTTGTAAGACTTTGGTGTGAAGTCGACGAACTTAAAAATAAACGGTCGTGGGCTCTAAATACTGTTGATGACCATGCGACTCCTGAAAAGAAAAGTAAACCTGATATTGAGGATGAAACAGGAGGTTAATACGATCATGAAGACAGCATTGAAGATAATGACTATGAAAAAAGTGTTGGTGAAATATCTGATCAGAAGTATGATGATACTCTCGACGTTCCCACACCTTTCACCAGCGAGTTTCCTTCGACATGTGATGCGAAGAAGGCAGAAGGCGTCAAGAGCGCTCTTTAAATATTTCCCGAATACCCGAATGAACTCGTTGATAGACTCAGATAATTGATTGACCTGCAAAAACATGGGTATTTCTCGCGCATTGTTGAGGTATCTTCAAGCATTAGTAAATTGAAGGAGCGGGGATATATTGAAAGATGTAATGAACTGCTTTCTTCTAAAATTTTAATTACAAAATAATAATAAATTATACTTATAAAATAATTGGTTTTTTCTTTATTTTTGTGTATCGTATCATTTTTCCCCACAACTTTAAAGTAGTGCTATGAGCACTCGACTATTAACAGAAATATCTGCATATAGAATGATAATAAAACTTTAGTATAAAAATGCATGGATTTTTGACTGCATACAAAACGCTAATTCAGTCATCATGTACAAATTTTGGAAATGGAGAATGAATGTAATTTCTATATGTTTGAGAGAGGGTACAAACCAAAGGATTGATCAAAGGAACGAACGAAGGATTGGTTTTGATCGAAGGATTAGTGAGAATTAGAGAGGATTGTGAAGGAATTATGTTTGAGAAGACGACGAATGATTATCGCCCTAGCTGCCCTCGTACATTCCAAGTCTCAAGGGCCTATTGGTTCGTAATGGACAACTAAGCTTTTAAAAGTGTTGATAGATGCTGATTCATACCATGATTATGTCATACTTATGCAGTGAGTCGTTACTCATATGATGGGCTTAGATTGGTCCCATATTCATACGTGTAAATAATCTATGTACCATATTTATGTCAACAAAACAGACGAGGCGGAGAATAATTTGCAAATTCCGATATAATGTAATAATTAGACTTCAAGAGAGGAGACAACAAATGAAGTTGAAAGAACTTTTTGCATGGTTCTGCTATAATCTGAATTCAATTTCGGTACGAATTAACAAAAAATGCTTAAATGTTTCACATTAAAGAAAGAAATCATAAAATCGAATAATAAATATAGATTTCCAATTTGACATACCCTACGCCTATAAAAAGTAATACGGCTACCAGAAACAGACATATTTGCTTGAAGCTACAAATGATACTTGCAAACTGAATTTCACGACCCTGCCTCCTAAGAGTTCGCAAATTATATCCGCATACTGAAATGCCTGTACATATTAGCTTGCTTACGAGCCGACCCTACTTGCGAAAAAATGTGGTCTGCTACATAATTATTTAAAAAGAATATATAAAAAAAATCAATGTGAACATAGGCACATGATTCAGACCACGACTGAAAATAATTAAATGTTTTAAATACATTTGCCTTTAAAAAGTTCAAAATTGTGAATACGATGAATTTGAAATGAAAAAACTCTCCAATAAATTTGGCCATGAGCCATATAAGCATTAATTGAAAAATTAATATAACAAAATGTTTAATACATTAAAAATGTATGTAATTGTACGAGGAATAGCAGCCTCTTCGTTTGCTTACTATTGTAACAGATTTAAAGAGAACCTTTCAATCGTTGCTTAAATAGCTCAGTGGTTAGAGTACTGGACTCCTGGTCTAGCGGTTATGGATTTACATTCCCATCCCTACATGAGTATATTTTTTTTATGTTTTCTAGTGTCGTGGGAAAGTGTAAAATTTACATTATTTAACTGTTATGAAGCGATTTTGCATTATAAATACATTTCCGTTATATTTCACTATATTTTTTTATGATTTGGGAATTTTTCAAATTATAAATTAATTTATTTTAAATAAAATAATTTCAATTATTTATAAATACACATTTTCCTAGAAATATGGTGGTTTTACGATTGTTTTGACAAGGTCGGCTGCCCTGCCTGTCCATGCATGCTCGCAAACTCAACTCCAGTAACCAAAATGAATAAACAATTAGATATAAACGTGTTTTATTTCTAAGGTACACATTTTCATAATATTTTTAAAAAGAAAAATATATACTTAAAAGGATATACTTAAAAATAAGAAATATTCTTAAAAAAGAATTATGACTACATGAAAAAATTCTAATTGCATGTCTATGACTATATGAAATAAAATTATCATTGCTGTTCTATATAAGTCTGGGATAGTAAGAAAAACATATATAAATATTATTACTTTGCATTAGAATAATTGCGACTAAATATTTATTAATCACCCACGCACACACATGTTTTGTTGCTTTAAAACCCTTTTACCGACACATGTCCCGATAGCCGAGTGGTCTAAGGCGTTTCCATGATGACCCAAGGTTCGGCAGTTCGGTCCTGCCCTCCTTCAGAAGATATATCGTGCTCCAAAACAAAAAAGCAGTGCCCCGAGCAGCCTAGAACCAATATGGCAGCCGAGCGAGAGCGGAAGTAGCGCGCCCCTAGCAGGCGATGATGGACAAGTGGAAACAAGATGGCGGGGTTGAACGACGGTGAGTTATAGGTTATCAAGCTTTAGCAGCAAGAAACAATATTACAGGAAACTGTGTTGCACTCTAGCAGACGACGAGAGAACTACAGTGTGCAGTAGATGCGAAGGTTAGTAATTGGGGAACAAGAGAGAAGGCAAAAACAATGAGGCGTCTGGAAACAAGATGGCCGACAAGATGGAATGACAGACAGCCAAGACAGAATGAGAGAGCATGAAAATAGAAGATGGAATTACAGAGCTTGAAAAACAACATGTAATAGATTATGAAAATACAATAGAATGATAGAGAAAGACGCACAACAATATGGCGATGTACTGGCTACCAAGTTGGCAGATAGAGGTCAAGATCAACGTCATTTAAGATGGCAGCGGTGCCATCATCCAATATGGCGAATGGCACCACAGCGCCACAGTCCTCAGCCCTTGTCCCCGAACGAAGATAATACTACTAATCGTTTCTCTTCAGTGTAATGCCGGACGTCATTAGTGACCTACGTCCTGCGATACAGTCTGTATGCTCGATGTATTTCCTCGCAAAGAGAACCAGATTTTCGCGCTAACTTATAACTGAGGGAATATTTAAGTCCATTATACATCGCTTCGATGAACTCAAAGAGTCTGTGGAAGCATCAGTAGCCATGAAGACCGAAGTCGACAGTACAGTTATAGCTACGAATAAGTAGAACTCTGACGATGTTTACAGAGAGTAAGATGGGCCAAATGTGTTTTATCGTACAGAAAAAAATGTACGTGAGAGAGCCCTCGAACCCAATGCTCTTGGTCGACAGTAACTGAAATCGTAAACATCTTCCATTAATGATATGCCATACAGCATGTAGATATAAGGCGATAAAGTTCCTGCTTGGTGGGATCATACAAGATGCATGAGAAACCTGGTTTTACGAATTGCTATCGCAAGGAATCCAGGCAGTATGCCTAATCCGACGCGCGGGTAAATGTTGCTCTATATAATGCATGCACGTTAGCAAGAAAATGATTCCGATATGGGTGCTTATAAGGACGAAGATCATAAAAGTATCTACAATTTCGCAGATCGCTTTGGCGGGTTAGCAATGAAAAGCGGCTAAGTTCTGCATAAGAAAAACCGCTCTAAGAACATCGAATATGTATTCTGAGATGATTCGAAACAGTTGGTCAGTAGACTGAGATTTAAATCACTTCACAATGGGTTGGCGGTTACTGGTACATCAAAGAAATAATTTTGATCATCGAAGCAGGCCTGAAGGGGAAAGATTACATACGATGAGTTGATTGGGAATCGTCTGTGAACTGCATGCAGCCGCGAGATGCAACTACCTTCAACGCAACCTCATGATGTGTGGATTGAATGAGCAATTTCAATCCGACCTCGTCGAGATGATAAGATATGCTCGGGTCAAAACAGGCTTCAAATACACGTTGATAGTAATTTATGTGTATAGCAAATTCACCTGGGCAAATACGAAGGCGAAAGTGGTATTCTTTCATGAAGGTCGCATCCGGGCCAATGGGTAAATGACTTGGGCAAGGAATGCTCAAATTTGAAGTTCAAAGCAGTGATGAAATAACGTAACAATTAATTGCTTTACATACAGCAATCGCAAGACATATATCGTCGAAATGCTCTGCATGAATCGAGAAAGAGCAAGACGTGGAGGCATTTCACGGTGAATGAAAATTATGGGTGGGTAAATCCATTTCCCTAACTACTTTGCGAACATGGCTCTACACTGTACTCTACCACGTACATGAAGCCCGGTAATATAAAGCATATCTCTCTGCTTCGGACGATGTCTGATATCCCAAAGAAGTGGGACCCTTGTAAAAATAAATCTAAAATCATTGGCCCAGTACATATGATCAAAGATAAAAGCATATTAGAATAATATTTCACTGAGAATTGGAGCCCTAAACTCGGTCGCGTAATACATGTATGTGACTACATACTGAATACTTACTATTTCGATTATTTGGACAACCTACGCGTTCATAGTGGCTTCTGTGCCAAGGAGATTCAGCCTATAAGGTTTCGCGATTTGTATTTAGCCAAGAAAAGTCTGTGATGATGAAATAGGCTTTATTTATGTTAAGTGATGGGAGTTTCCTGGCACACTGCATTTCCTAGGTTGCCATAGCGGACACCGAGATGTGGATTCAGTGTAGAAAGTGCGACGGTTGCATCTATCATTGTAAATTGTTTTATATATATGCGAATATTTTCATGGGATGACTTTTTTTTCATGTTGTAGTAGTAGATGCGTTTTCATGAATTAAAAAAACAGTTATGGTTTATTTTATTAATTGTTTACAATGTACATGAAAAAAATATGGTTAATAAATATGAAAAAACAAGCAAATAAATATAATAAGCAAAAAATATATATATGAATCGATATTTAGTACTATTAATAAAATGTCACAAAAAAATTTAAAATTTTTTTAAATTTGGCTGACTTTAATTTTTATGAAAAAAATATTTAGATTTAACAATGAAATTATATGTATAGAGTAATGGAGAATGGAAAATAGTTATGCAGGGTTCTGCAATATTCTCGGTACAATTTCACAATGAATAAGAGAGAAAAATTAAATCGTATGATTATAATACTTAAGAAACAAATTATACCGATTTGAAAATAGATTGTTCTGGACAAAGATAAACATACAATAACTAAGAGCATTTTTATATTTTTCTTCAATACCATGCATATGGTTTCGCAATTAATTAAAAAACACACTGAGAAAAAGTTTTATTGAATCAAACAAAGTTTGTTTTGCGCAACCGAATTAATTGTTTGTATAGGGGAAATGAAATATTTTGTTGTTGAATCCAAATAATTTTTTTGTTCTTATTTAGTTGCTCCAAATAATAATTTGGTTGGTACAACGAAATATTTATTTTTCTCTACGTACATTAAACCGTTTCGTTTTATATAAAAAAATTATAAACCCGATCGAGATTCGAACCTAGACATCTTGCACCCGATCACTATGTCCTAGCAACCTCAACTAAAGTGACTATTGATAAAATTGAAATATTTTTTAATATACACAGTGTAATACTGGAATATGTGCTTATATAAATTTTTCAACTTTTACAGCTTAACTTTGTAGTTTCCTGTTGAACTTGTTTTACTAGGATGTATATACCATTATTAAGCAACAATAAATGTACTAAAAAACACTGTTACTATGCTAACTGTCACAAAAATACAAACAAAATCTCGAGCTATATGTACGAACGAAGGGAATAAATAGAGAGACCAAACAAATATATGCAGTTGATTGGACTAAATATTGTGTTCACAGACTAATTCATTTTGGCCAAACACAGAGGTTTGCGTGAATTTTGTTAGATTAACAAAATTAATATTGTTGCTTTTCAAGTTTTGTTTAGTCAACACAAATTTTGTTGGGGCAACTTAATACATTTTTGCCTTATACAAACAAATATTTTGTTGGCAGGTACAACCCTCTCTCAGTGTACACTAAATATTCCTTTGAAATACTGAAACAACGTAATATTTGTTTGACACAAAAGACATTGTTTCAAATAAATTATTTGGCTTTGTGAACAATTTTAATTCATTTGGAGTAGCTATGGCTCAGTTGTACCTGCAATATTGTTTACTTGAAACAAACACCATGCTAACATATATATTTAGTATACTGAAACAATTATTTTCCTCCGTGCAGTAATTAATATAGTGTAGTGTTACTAAAATTTTAAAATACAAGATATAATTTAATTATTTTAATAAGAAAACTCATTGCAGTGTCTATGTTGGGGGAACATTATTTATATGTACTTTGCGATAAAAATGTTCACAAGTTGGATAGCAGTATCCCAGCATGAAAAGAAAGCAAGTTCTGACATGCCTCATACAAGAACCTCCGTGAGAATTTGTATTGATGCTGCCCTTATCTACTGCATAATATGAGCCACACAATCCGGGACAAAAGTACGGAATTAAATAACAACGCTTTTGCCCTTCACTACAATACAACGGCTCTCAAAGCAAGCGGTGTCACGAACATTTTCCGGTATTGTGCGTAGTAACTAACATCGTGCTCATATGACCTTTCAACTTGTAACCATGATTTGATACACATATTTAAATAGCTGTTGCCTCTACACTCGTAACCATGAGAAGAAATTTCCACCTTATTGTAGCACAACATCCAACGATTTTTACATTGTTACGCTGATGAATGGTATCGTCCGTCTTGGACATAGTTGGCAGAAAGTGTCATAATCTGGGAGAATACTTTGAAGGGTGTAAATGTGGTCATATATTAATAAGTGGTGTGTAATTCACCTGTTATTTGTCTAATTCAGTTCACAGTTATCTCACTTAACAGTACTCCATTACATTTATTGTCTCTTGTAACATGTAGGTTGTTCAATTTCTTCAGTGCCTTTATTTACCCAAATATTCACTAGTGGTATTTACTTAATAAGTGAACTTCGTATATGAAATAAGATTTACTTTTGTACATTTACGTAGAGTACGAGGCATGTTGCTTCTATGTTGACAGCGCTGAACAGGTGCCCTTACCGCAGCTTCCAGAGGGACCACCAGTTGATATACACGGACAAGTCACTGTCAGCCTTCAGTGACTCCAGCTGCCAACACGCATGCGATGTAGAACGAGAGTTTCCCTGCAGATCTTTCACATTTCTTACGCAGGTAAATCTCTGGGCCTTGCTGCACTGATAAAAAATTAATGCGATGATGTTATGTTGAGTAACAAAAAATCGATAATTAGGGGGATGTTATAACCCCATCATGTCTGGCTTTCGATGCTGGACACCTGCTACATTTTATCCGCGAGGACCTTATTATGTAGTAGCAACCGAATATATTGATGGAGGAAATATGCGTAACAAGAGAAAGCTATCCAATGTGCTAGAAAATTTCAAGTAGACGTGTTTGAGGAAGCAACACAGAACATATGTTTGTTAGAGGTTTTGTGCGTTTTGTTGTAGTCCACTTGAACCAGTGTGTTGGTATTTTCAATGTTTTGCCGCCAGGATAGCGCTAACTCCATTCCGCGGTGGCCATGACAGTGAGTAGTTTATATAATTCTTGAGGTTTTAATGGCGAAGGTGTTCTGTGATAATTGTGACTATAACAATTTAAGTTGGATGTGTCCAATAACTAACACATATAAAAAAAAATAAAAAATAAAGCAAGAAAAACTAATAATTACTGTAAAGGATACAAAACACTAGGACATAAACGGGCTCTTAGTTTTTACTACAACAACTGCAGCAAATAATAAATCATTCAGCAGAAAATACGATAGGAATAAAACTAATTGACTTGATTTCCTCTACAATTACATGCAAATAATTTTGATGTCGTACACAGGAACCTGTGTGTTACAAAAATTTAAGCTGAAGGAATTTCTCACAGAGCTTGATACTGATCATTTAAGTATGCCCTCAGATGCAATGAAATCATATAACAGTAATATTTTGGTAGCAGTGTCTTCCAAAATGGCAGGCAATTAAAACAAATATCGTGCATAGTGCAAACAATAGGTTCATCGCCACAGGAAGATGTTTTAATCAGATAAATGGTGTAAGTATATCTTACACATGGTTACAAAAATAACACAGCTGCTTTGAAAACAATATGCCTATTTATACTAATGTTATGGGCCTGCCATATCACTATTTGCGTGGAAATGTGGCGGGAATAAATTAAGAAGTTACTAAGATATGATGTAACATTTTAAAACTTGTGACATCTTTCAACATAGCATCAGAACATCTTATCAATTCGTGTATTTAATGCATTTAATATGACCGGCCAGTTAGACAAAACTTTTTCCATTTTGTTTTATTGTTCCATAAATATTATATATTCAATATAAATTGTAATATGCAACAATTTGGAAAACAAGTTTCATACCCACTTCAATATATTTAATACGTATTTTATTTATTATTACTTTTAGAATATTAATTTGCTGGACTCGTTTTGGTAGTTTCTGAAATATATCAATAAGTTTCATAACCCAAGTGGCACTATGTTACAGAATTACGGACAGTATATACAAATAATGTATTGTATTTCATACGCTACGAAGGCGAAGGTACTCTCAGAATACGAAAATTGGTGTAAATGGATCTAATTTGTTGGGATGTATGCCATACTAAACTAATACATTTATTATGATCAACATTTTGAAAATAAGCCTTTGGTATAGTAAAATCATAAATTATTAAGGTAAGTAATCATATTGTATCAATTTCTTAAAGTCAGTGGGCTTAGACAGGTTCTTTAAGGGCTGGAGGTCTTAACTAAATAACAGTTAATAATAGCTTTGTAATTTATTTACAAACACTACAAAGAAAATACTCTCGACTTAATATCTCGCTATAAACTGTTATCACCTGCTATTTACAACTAATATTTACATAATGGTCCATCACCTCACAGAAATTAATGCAACAAAATAACTTAAAATCAGTTCTAATAAACAGTATCTCAACATATATGTATCGGCTCGCATGACCTCTATGTTAAGAGCCGCCCAAATCTATATATCCATATTCGACAGTTCCAAAATTTACAGTAAAGTCCGCATCACACGTTTATACAGGTCCACCTTAACTCAGTACATATTCCACCAGTCCGGAATGTCCTAGAGCACTCCGAGCGCCCTTATGCATAGTAACCTTCTATTAGTCGGGTGCCACGCCCTCTCGTCTGTCCATAACAAGAACACACTTGTCCACCGTTACTTCGTCTCGCACCATCCAATGTCGTCCGTCCTCTCCGCTGATGTCCCACGATGCGCCAGACTACGCCCAAAGACCCAACTTCAGCCATATGGCTGCCACAAACTCTGCCAATTCTCAGGCTGTGGAGGTATTTATAGTGTTATCAGCCCTAGCCCAGGAACTTCATTACATTTTGGGATGCACCGAGGAAGGAGATTACCAGAAGTTTCATTCAATAGCACTCTGCCGACTTCTCCAGAAGGGATATGGGGCGATGGTGACCCCAGTCTATATATCTGTCAATCATCCCGCTCTCCAGGCAACATAACGATTGGCAGGTAGTGGTGACTCACCTCCATTACCACAGTGGGACCCGCATCACGGGCATACCTTTCGTGGTTGGGGTAGGGGGAGACGTAACGATATGGATGCCAAGTTTGGCGGGAATTGATTGAGCCACCCCCGAGATATAAAGATTTATTGTACTGATGTTATATTTATTATTCAGAATATGCAAATTTCGATAATAGCACGAAAAGTAGCAGTGTATTAATACAAATTTTATGGCATCAATGCGTACTTTCAGGCTACCAAGTTTGGTTAAAATGGGTGAAGTGGTTTGGTAGACATTCTAACAATACCGCCGCAATTTTTAAAAACAGAATTTGACAAATTTGGCCAGAAAGAATATGGTAGTTCCAATGAAACGAAATTGCGCCGAGCGCGCCAGCATTCTCGTTTGCAGAAGCCTGCAATTTATAAAGTATAATTTTTTTTCTACTTCATAAATTGCATGCAATTTTGAAATTATATTTTGTGGAGGGGTTTTGACAGTGTCTACGCCGCCTTCTTTCCCTGCCTAGCAATTTTTAGTTCATTTGATGTTAGTATGGGAGATAATCATGTCCCCAATCGTGGCCATGATTGCCCAAACCCAAAAAAGCTGCGAGCATGCTCCCTTGTAGTTAGAATATCTTCTGCATGCCTAGATGCATAGGGCTCAGCCCTGAAACGCACTCCCATTCCTACATAAAATCTCCAACTATGCTCCTAATTTTAAGGTCTTTCTCGCTTTAATGCATTATGTCACAGAATTAATAAATATACAGGGACGAAATGGCGTGGCGGTTCAATTGATGTAGACATACCCATTCTCTGGTTTGTTGTGCAAGGGTCTGGGATTGGGCTTTCTGTCTGTTTGGCTACCAGGTGCTACGAAATGTTCCGCATTGGTTATGCTGTCAGCTGGCAAGCAAGCTACCAGGAGCTGATTGAAAAGCGGCATTCTGATACGTTGTTGGCTAGTAAAGCCATTTTGGGAAAGTGTGGGGCTGGTGTTCGTGGAAAAAGCGGCTATTTCACCTCTGTATTCTTATTTACTCTGTGATCATGTCTTGATTTCTGCTCGGCCGACGACTTCTTTAGCAGGTGGGTCATGGCATTTGACCAGGTCTTTCAATATTTTAGTCAGTAGTTGTTGAGTTTGCATGGGCGCAGAGTAAAGTAGTTGACAGTTTTGAGGTGGTATCACCTTAATTATTTTACTGGTCGACCTTCTAAACTCTCTTTTGGTATAATGTAACGAATTGCTTCCCGAATTGTCATACTATTATGTTTTAACATGCTTCTGGTTATTTGAAGTATTGTAAAGGGTACTGTGATACGCTTAGGTATGAAAGTATTGCCAGACTTTGTATTACCTAACGTAACACAAACACACAACATAATGAATTGATGTAACATGAGATACTGGTAAGAATCAAAACTCACCTGTGTGAATACACAGCTCACAACTGGGAAACGCGAACATCAGACGACTCACAGAATAAAATCACAACTGACCCTATATTATCCGAAATATAATAAAAAAAAAAAGCTCTGAGGACTTGAGTAATACATAATTGGAATAAAATATTTTAGGCGTATTTGCCTGAAAGTGTGAACAGCAATTACAAATAGTTATTTCTCAAAATCCAATTAAGTTCCAGATAGCACTATTTCATGGAAATACTCTTATGTGTATTTAGGTTAACTAGCAACACTAGCTTGGCCTCCTCAAAAATTGTGTCATTGGAATTGATTAAGTTCATGTAGAAAGCTTGGCAGAAAATAAATCGGTGTAAAAAAAAAAGCTTTCTCAGGGTTTTTGGGATAAAAATTATTCTTTCAGCTACAAATAAATGTGTAAATAATGAAAAATAGCTCGGACTTTGCTCATCTCGTTTTCTCACTTATCTGGCATAATCTTATCGCTGCCGTAGATTGAGGAACTCCGTAGAAAAATCCTCACACGTATCCAGACGAAAAAGTTAATATAATTTCTTTATCTTCCCTATATAATGCTCTCGGGCTTTAATTGCCTTATAAAGTCCTTGGCATTAAATAACTTTTTCCCGCGTTGCATCACTCATAACTAAATTAAAATAAATGTGCGGCTGTAGTCCGTGCAGATCCTCTTCTTATCAAAATCTGCGGCACGTATTCATCCACAACGGGCGGCCTGTATTCTTGCCGACCTCGTGAAATAATTTAATAATTACAAAAAAATTCTTACCAGGGGAGACCACGTCTAGCCTCTCTGGTCCTGCGTGGAAAAATCCGGTATGGCTCGTCTTGTTGGCCGTAATATTACAAAAACATGAACATTTATATAACAATTAAATTTGTAAAACAGTGTATTGCACGCTAGGATTATTGGTACTAGCTATTGGTTGCCGTAGCAACGTAACGAAATTTAGCAAACTTCTTTCTAAAATATAAACATTCTCTTGTTAACCATTTTACATAAAGGAATACTGAATATTTAAAAAAATTTATAAATTGCTTATTTAACATTCTAAATAATATTACTCATTCAAATAAAAATTACGTTGATAACATTGCAGTGTACAAACCAACCATTAATCTCTAATTAAAGTTACCATGAATAGTTTGAGTTCAGACGAATCAAACGATAAAAAAAATGTATTTAATTTCCAGATGTTAGTGTACGTGGATCGTTATCCTCTCTTTTACGTATTTGGAGCGGTCAAGTGGGCTGTAGAGGTGATATTGAGGACCGCCTTAATTGCGCTAGTGTTGTCACGCCATTGACCCAGTTTATGATTGGTATTTTATATATATATATATATTAAGGGTAAACAATATTTTGTGTAAATGCTAAGGTTTTTAAGAGTTTATTTTAGAGAAATTTTTGTCTTGCGTCATGTTTTATTGGCTTTGGCTTTGGTAAAGCTTTTTGTTAATGAGTCACCCGGTGTCAAATATTATTTCTTACTATTTCCAGTACAATTGGATGACTTAAATCATGTGTGCATTTGTAATGCCGACTTTAGTAGAGATTTTCAGTAAAAGCTGCCCGGCGGCGATTTAATATTTTCATGAATATTTCAACTTGTATTTTTACTGGCTAAGTTCTGAGATTACCCGGTTATTATTACAGCTACTTGTACCTGAGCTCTGCAGTTATTTATTGTAACGTCAACACTTGACGCCAGTGTGTATGTATATATATATATATATATATATATATATATATATATATATTGCTATAGAGAAGTTCTATTTTTTACCTAGCAGCTGGCACCATCTTCAAACATACAGAAACAATTGAGGACACGAGTCTCTAGATTTGATGATGACAGTGTAGACTATCAACATAAAAGAATTGGCTCAAATGGGTTGAATGTTTCCTAATATGTAACTTAACCCCCCAAAAATTAAAAACTCTTGTCATTTTCTAAATGAGCATCCATTGTGGTCTAAATGTGTAAAAGTCGGGTGGCCTTACAAAATACTTACAATAAGTGTACCGATATTCGTGAAAATCAGTGCATGAATTCAAAAATTTTTAGGTGTTTACTTAAACAAACTCACACATGTAACATAAATGCACATACACACAGACAAGGATTAAACCCTTATAAAGGTAGCTTTTCTTCAAAAAGCAAGCTAGAATTGCATAAAGCATCAAGTGATCAGTTATAAGGTGGAAATAATATATGACTGCATGGTAGCCAACTTTGAGTGTAGTGAGGCCATTACCTGACGTGATCATGGCATAAACATGTGACCTTTTCTGGACGGTGAGTTTGACTAAACGTGTAGAGTCCGTTGTGCTGCTCAATAAATCTGGCCGTGATCACATGGCTCTAATAAGGGTTTATCAGGTTCGTATTTAAATCTTGATATTCATGGTTTCTTTAAAAACTTGTGTAAATATTGCATTAGAACCAAGTAATCACGTGTAATTTGATGAAAATCGTACAATGTAAAAGATTGTTGTGACTAGAACTGACAAATTCTTGTATAATTACAAAATTATCTTTATTCACATAGTTATTTTTTTGTAAATCTGCAATGTTTGTTTATTTGCAAGAATAGCATTTATGTGAATAACGAAATAATTTTGTGTTGTTACAAAGATATTGTAAACAGCCGCGTGTCACTCATCACTTCTGGGAATTCTACACATTACGAGAATAGCTAACCTTGCAAGAGGAGAGTTGCACTTTTACACAGTATAACATTTTTAAGAATGTAACTGCAGCATACTAAAGTGGCAAATTATATTATGACTAACATAAAATAGTTTATAGACTTAAATTTTGTAATTTTTTTAAATATTTCAAAATTTGCCGTTAAAAAAGAATGGATAGTGAATTCGGGGTTTAAATTTTAAATTGGATTACAGTAAAATAAAATAATGGATTTCAGCTTAAATTATTTTACCTCAACCATAATAATTGCACAGAAAAATGGATAAAAATATTGGAACATATTGAAAACAAAAGTCGAGAGAATGTTCTTACAAATGCACTACTGTTTGTGAAAAATGTAACACCCAGAAAGAATGGCCCCAATTAATCCAAACTCGTAGGATGTGTAGAACAGTGTACCAGAAAAGTGAATACGATTGAAGAGAGATCGCGTACACGTAGGCCCAGCAGTGCCCTTTCTTGTATGACTGGAAAGGTCCGTGTTATTCCAAGTGCAGTCAGTGAGAGCTGTCAAATGAAGTGAAAGCAGGTGCCAATATGCCTCGTCGATGTGAAAGGGCGCCATATCAGCATGTGAGATTTCGAACGGGGCTGAATGATCGATTTCCGGGAAATGGGTTTGTCCTACCGTGACGTTTCGGCTCGTACAAGCATGCTGTTACGACATTGATACGTGTGTGTAACGAGTGGATAAAAGAGGGTCGTACTCAACGACGAGCGGGTACTGGACCATGCAATGTTACCACAGCACGGGATGACCGCTATCATGTCCGCATGACAGTAACGGACCTTGTATCCTCGTTCACAGTGTTGGTTCGACACTGTACCACTGGAAAGGATGTGGACATATCTGCATCTACGGCTCGACACCGTCTACTGCCGGCTGGACTGGTGGCACGCATGACATTCGGTCGGCTTCTATTGTCGAGAAACCACAAATGCCAATGCGGTGGGCATGTGAACGCCGTCGCTGGTGTGCTGAGTGGCAAAATTTAGTGTTTTCGGACGAGTCCTGCGTCAACCTGTCTTACAGTGATGGCCGTATGCATGTTAGATGCTACCATTGCGACCGCAATCTAGCAGCCTGCATTGTGGAGCGGTATAGCGAACAAACGCCAAGTGTGATAGTTTGAGGTGCCATTGGATATAACATGCGATATCGACTCCTAGGTATTGAGGGCAATCTGAACCGTAACCACTACATCAGGAACGTTTTAGAGCACGAGGCACTGCTCCTCCTTCCGGCAATTCCACATGCCATATTTCAGCAGGCCACATGTGGCGAGGTATGTGCAAGCCTTCTTCAATGAATTACGGGCACCACTGCTTTATTGGCCTGCATGTTCACCTGACATGTTTCCCATCGAACATGTCTGAGATATGGTTGGTTGGAGATTGTTCGTCACGGTCCTACAGCAACCACTTTTGATGCTTTTTGGACTCGCATACAAACCGCGTGGAGGGATGTTCCCCAGAAACATATTCAAGTCCTTTTTTCCATGAAACGACGTTTAGGGGCTCTGATTGCACAGCACGTGGGGGCTTCACACCTTACTGAAGTCTCAGGAACAGAGATCATGTACAGTTCTGTAACCCTAGTAAATTGTGTAATGTAATCTACCTAATCTGTGATATAAAGTTCATTTCAATCACATGTGACCTCCTCGATGTTGCATTGTTTCACAAAAATTATTGTATACGTATATATAACATTACAATGAAAATTTTTGTAAGCGGAGCTAAAATAATTTTGAATGAAAACAAATTCTTGTAAATTTACAAAAAAATCTTGTAAACCTGTTTTATTTATTTGTACACTTGCAAGAGCAAAAGCTGTTCTGATGTACTAAAAGTTCTTACAGAGATTACGATACTCAGTAAACTGCTGATCCCAGCTCAGAAATTCGGGTTAATGTGTGTGTTAAAGGCTGATGAGTCTTCACTTCCAAGAATCCACTTATGGTGGACGACATGGCAAAGTCCATTTTCAGTGGTTTGAAAATAATGTGTCCCCCCCCCCCCTCCTCGCCAAATTTACGGGTTTGCAACATTTATTTGGAACAGTACAAGCCAGGTTTACTAAATGTATGTGATTTTAGCTGCGATAGTACAAATGCGTACTGTTCTTTTTAATCTTTTAAAACATCTTTAGAATTAATTTTAATACATATTTTGTATTCGATAATTTCTCTAGCCAGCTAAATGTAAAAAGTGTGTTGCAAAATACGAGTACTTTCACATGGTCTCGGATGGCTATCTTTTAATAACATATAAGTGACTAAAAACAACATAATGCCGGGATAAAGAAAATAAAAACTCTCAGAAAAATTTTACATCTGTCGGCAGCATTCATTTTCTCCTGTATGTAGAATGTTGCCACTTTATTTGTTACGTAGGACTAACATACTTTTTGTTATTTAGTGTCATACTAATCACAGTTCCACCACAATCTCACTAAAAACTTTCTGTTATCTTTTGAAGGTTAAATACTGCATATTAACACGAGATATAATTATTGAAAGATCGTATAACGTATTAAAATATAAGACGACGTGTGGACGCATCCGTGGCGTACTAGTTAATGTACTTACATCTAACGTAGAGTGTCCGCGTCTTATTCTCGTCACCCTAGTGGGAATTTTCATAGTCGTAGTTGGATTCAGACGTGCCTGACTGTGCCGCATTAAACGTGCTACGCGCAGTTCTGGCTGACCTATACCTTTATACCATATAAACTGCTGAGTATCAAAGAAGTAAATTACTTTGTAGAAGTACAAATAATAGCTTGTGATTTTGCAGGAAAATAATTGGGGAATTACTACACATCTTGTTGTAATTATACAGGATATCCGTCGGTAGGATACAGTCATACCTTTTGTCTTAAACCTTCACATATCCCGTACACTTTTCAAGCAATTTCTTGCAAAGTTTACAAAGATATTTGTAGTGTGACATAACAAATTTTGGCAACTATTCTTCAAACCTTTTTTTGTAAAAGTACAAAACATTTTCACTGGTTATTTACCTATATGCGACATGGTGATGCATTAGAAAATAAGTATCTGATCAGAAAGTAAACAAAATTAAGTGCCAGTCTATTATGTTGAAAGCTTAACTTGTATCAAGCTAAATTAATTATTGAATATAAGTACACAACTTAGCCATGTCTACTCGCAGAAATGCCCAAGATATCCATTGGTTGTCTGGCGTATAGAAGTATGCGAGCATAGTTATTACGGAAAATTAATATATGTATTTCGTAATTAGTATGTTCTGCAAATGTTTTATAAATGTGAGTGTTCACATATCTGAAAAAGTGCTAATAACTATACGTGCAATACAAGTGCATAATTGCCACTTAGCGGGAATTGCTAAGTTATATTAATCATGAGTTAATAATTACAGTATCCTACATTGTATTGCTATAACAATAAAACCCACTGATTGATACATCGTTGGTTAATACGTCACTAATTGATATTTTTACACTCGTGAACTGAAAAGTTTGCAGTTCCACGCAGGAGATCTGCTTTTAGAAAAACACACACACATTCCCTCATTTTATAGTCCAATATTTCCAAGGAAAGTAGATAAAAATGAGAAAAAAAACATAAAACAACCACAACGAGAACGAATAAAATGAAGACCATTCATAAATATAAAAGATTTTCAGTTTTTAGAAACTGTTGAAATAACGGCCAAATAATAGCTACTCTATAACATAAATATAGGATTTCCCAGAAGGCGCGCATAAGAACCACACCCCGTGAATCCTTAGCGAAAATGGAGACGAAAATATTAGTGGTAAAATTTCGTACTATGCGAACACAAATAATTATGAATACAAAGAAATACAATTACTACTCCTATATTTCACGAGGCTTACAAAAGAGTACAAAAAAATTATCATTTAACTCATTGACTATATTTGACACGCATTATTTTGACAGCAATAGCATTTGAATAATTACGAATACTTAAGATTTATTCTTTGAAATTAAACATGGATACAAAAATATACGTAACATTTATTAACTGGGAAGAGTAGCAGTCACGCAGATTTCAAAACAAAGTCCTCGCTCCTTAAAAATAACGAATAAAAACAATTAAAAATAAATACGATGAGAGGTGGTCTGATGGACCCTGCCAAATCTCTCACCGTAAAAAAATTATTCCAGGATTTCTAACATTTAGAACGACCACCAGTCAGTCGTGAATTAATGCGTGTCCGTACAAAAAAATTACGTTGAACTTATTGGGCGCCGAGAAGGCGTATACAACACATTAAAACCATGGAACGAAACAGCAGACAAGAACTATAGTTGATCCGAACGTAAATTTTGAAGGGCAACCCAAACCAGAAAATATTGAAATAGCTAACAAACTACTGCAAGCCCAAAAACACACAAACTATGTCACACATTTAATAACAAATACATTTAAAACTACCGCTATAGACTTCCGCAAGTTCACGACTCACCGTTTAAAAAGGTGCCCCATCGCTCTATTACATTTCATCGTCTCATTATATTGGCAGAATGATAACAGGACCCAGAATTGCTGGTCTAGTACAAAGCGGTTATAGACGTAAGAGCAGAAGCTGACGAAATAGTATCAGTAGAAGCCCCGTGCTACGGCCCATGCAGCGCTTTAAATTAAAATCGCACAAAATTGAAGACGCACACAAATCAGTGGGGTAACCAAGGGAGTAGGGAGGCAAAGAAGTTGAAGTAAGGGAAACCAAGCGCGCGCATGAGTGCACTGCCGACCACAGTTATAGATGGCGCTTCAAACCATAACGCTTGCTGCGCTAGCAGCATAGTACGATGACATTTTTCGTGCACAATGTGGCAACACAGCACGAAGTTAGTCCCCTCTTGCGCTCCACTGATATCTGCAAATTAAATGTGGGAATGTAATTGTATCTGTTTTAGATGATACCAATATGCATACGTCCACATTTGTAAAAGGGACGTTACAAGGATACATTAAGAAACTAATATGTTAAACGATACCAATGTAACAACTGTTTTAACTGATATTATCAGCACACCTACTGCTGTCCTCCTACCGCGACAGGTGTACTACGCTTCCGATGCGGTGTTTCCAGACATTCAACTTCAACTGCCGCACACAAGAAAATAAAACACATTTAACCGGACAAAAATAGTCACGTGTAAACAACAGTCCAAGTGCATGTTAATTGGTGTTGCACACCTGTTCCATACATACCTGTGTACATAAAAATATATTTATATGTAAATATATAGAAATATTTTTAATGTGGGAGTTCGAAGTAAGCGCAGCATATATGTATGTTAGTGTCAAAGAAAGCAATAGATATATAATTGTTACATATATGTTTAACATTGGTAAACCATTCTACAAAGTAAAGTACACATGGCATAATCACATATTTAAAATGCAGGGTCATCACTAGTATCATCCTCTTCGTTTACAAGGTCAAAAGCAACATTGTCCGCCTGATCCGTTGTTGTTTTTCCATGCAACCAATTGGAGGATTTAACATAGAAGTAACTTCCGTAGGAAATGGCTTTCATTGTCTGTGGCTTACTTTACCTTTTCACGACACCACAGGATCAGAAGACAAGAGCATCCAATGTAGAATATCTCTAATAGTTTTTATACGAGACGTTTTTCTTGGATGAAATAAGAATACGTTTTTATATAGCCTATGGCTCGCTTCCAAAACATCATCTGACAATTGCCCTGGAGGCAATGGTAACGACTTGATTATTGTACTGCCATGTTATAACAGTTTGTGTACTGTGGCACTCATTTTTTACCAGCCATAAATGTCTACTAGTAGTTTTGCTGTATCCAAACAGTAATCTTGAAACTGTCGTACCTTCACATAGTGACCATTATACAGTCTGCACAGTATATGCGAAAACCTTTGTATTATCCTACTGTCCAATCCAGCTATGTCAGCTGTTCCTGCGGTATTTCCATCATTAGCTTTACCTCCCGCTTGCTGGGGCTGATCAACTACAAGACCTATCTCTTCGTAGAATTTGTTGGTTATAATATCTTTCCGTTCTTTTGTAGAGGCCTTCACGTCTTTTCCCCTTAACTGCCACTGCTTTATAATTAGCTTATATGAAATCTGCAGAAGAAACTCAAATGATCACCGGTACGCATGAAGGACCAAAATCCCGCGTTGATAGGCATCGATGTTACAGGGTCTTCTAACGACATTATCCAGGTTATTGATTTATTTTGGTGTGAATTTGCAGATGTTACAAGCTTGCGCTGATATTTTGTTTCCGTCAAAGAGATCACGGTTTTGCCATCAAGCATAGTACATAAAAGTGCACGCGTAAAGTGCAGTTGCTTCGTATCAGATTTCCGAGAAATGTTGGTTGGGCGAAGTACACGCATTTGTCCCTCAACCCTAGCAAAGTCCTGCTTCATATTCTCTTCAAAGACTTTTTTCAGTCTAAAATTTATGAACCGACAATATTTCGTACTGTAAGTACTGGGTTGTGCCATAAAATCATTTTCGCACCTAGTTCCATACATGACATTTTCAAAGGAACCACTGTACACAGTGTAATCTTGGAATCCCCGTATTTTTCCTTGTTGCAGAGATGTTTCTTGTATATACTATGCCCACCACTTCCATCCAAGCCCCATTTATAATACACTGAAGAGCCAAAAAAAACTGCTACACCTGCCTAATATCGTGTAGGGCCCCGCGAGCACGCAGACGTGCCGCAAGAAGACGTGGCATGGACTCGACTAATGTCTGAAGGTATGCAGGAGGGATTGAAATCTGCGCCAATTTGAGAAAGGTTTGCACATCTGTCACGTTTAATGATTCTCGTCAGTCGTCGTTTGTCCCGTTCTATCACGATCTTTTTCCCGCCTCAGCGATGTCGAAGATTTTATATTTTACCGGATTCCCGATATTCACGGTACACTCGTGACATGGTCGTACGCGAAAATCCAAATTTTATTGCTACCTCGGAGATGCTATGTCCCATCTCTCGTGCGCCGACTATAACACTACGTTCAAACTCACTTAAATCTTGATAACCTGCCATTGTAACAGCAGTAACCGATCTAGCAACTTTGCCAGACGCTTGTTGTCTTATATAGGCCCTGCCGATCGCATCGCGTTACTCTGATTGGTTCCATATCTCTGTTATTTGCATACGCACGCCTATACCAGTTTTTTGGCTCTCCAGTGTACATGTTGATTGTGTCTATATTTTCGGGTAGGCACTGCTCCACAATGTCGGACTGAACTTCATATAAACTGTTGGCTGTGTGATCAAGCAATTCTTGTAATGGGCAACAAGCATAATTTTTATTGTCAATAATATTTTCTGGATAGCATCGTGTCTTTGCCTGTGAAATAACATTGTATAGCGGATATATGTTTGCGCCTCTGATCTTGGTCCCACTCTGAATATTTAAGTAGTCTTCCTTCCCAAGATCCGAATCAACGATAAGGGCAAGGGCTTCTTCTGAAATGTATAAGGTGTTATTGTTGGGAGCGACTTGTGTGCTTTCTTCATTCACTTCAAACTCCGTGGATATGATTGTGTTGCAAACCTGATGACACCAGCAGCCATCCGTTTACCTCTCTTGATTAGGCTCTTCTGTGTGGCGAAGACCAATTTTCCATGATCTATTCGAGACACGAGAAGGCTGACGTGGCGAGCCTTCGTTCGTTCACAACCTCCTGTAAACATTTATTTTGGCCTGCCTCGTTTTTTTGTCGCATTTTCAGCTGAACATGGAGTACTCGGCATCAGAGATGGCAGTGACAATGTAGAGTCAAGGTACTGAGCGTTTTTTGTCTTCAGCCAGCTCGTGTACGTTATATTTCTCCATAAGGCACTCACGAAGTCTTTCAGTACACTTTGAATTTCACATGCTTTAGAAATAACCATATTTTAACACTACGAAATTCCTTTTAAGGCGTCACCAGAACACCGTCCGAATGGCTTCCTGTGAACAATAGGGTTTATTTCAGAAAGTGATTCATACTGACAGCTTTTTTTTCTGACACATTCGTTAGTAATAACCCTTGTGTATTTACAAGGAAAGAGAGCGGTACTACGTGGTACTTTTATTGTGGACCTGTATGTAGTGTTACACGAAGGTTTAAGCATAATCTTACATAACTGTGAGTGGTTTTAGCAGTGAGGCTCTTAACTGCCTTTAAATTAACGTATTTACTTGTGGCTAGAGGCTCCATGTGCACACGTTGCCACTGATCAGGATATAACCCACCATATTCACGTCCATATTTGTTACCTACTTTCGCATGACTGACACATCGCGCTTCGTTTCGCCTCGCGTCGGCCGTCTTTGGTGCCGTTCGGGTTCGTTTCGTTGTGTGCTTTAGATGCATGCATCATCTATGAATGTTTTTCAGTGCCGTTCCGGTGAACTGGCAACATTTTCGTTTTTGTTTTTTGTTCACCTGAATGTGCGTTTTTTCCTTGTGTGCGCCGATTAGAGCGCAGCGCAACACTTGGCAAGACATTAATCGTGATAAATGGGCTTCGAATAATTGTTGATGTCATGTCCACGTTTTATTATGTATGTTACGTAAACTACACGTTGCGAACATGTTCGGACTGGCCAATATTTGAACCCGCGCCCATAATATGATGGCCAGAACAGTGGTAATACTTTATCAGTGGAGCACAAGCAGGGGCTATCTCTTTCTGTATTGCCACATTGTGCACGAAAAATGTCATCGTACAAAATTTTTGTACTAATAATTTCGTCGCCAATTTCGCTCAGGATTCACGTGGTGTGGTCTTCATGTGCGCGCTCTCGGACTATATATATATATATATATATATATATATATATATAAACAACCCAAGACTTTACGATATTTCTGAGCATGGAATCTGTTATCATTCTCTAGTCTCTAGACTAGATGCGAAATATAGCCGCAGCATAAAAATAATTGTTTTTAATAAACCGGGGTTATATACGTTATAGGAACTCTCCTGAGCGAATTAATAAAAAAGAGAATATTTTTCATTGGCGTCGCTAAAAATATTGTTTGATGATTGGGTAGAGAAGCAGTTACTGTAATTTTGAGATAGATGGAAGAAAATTCAGTTCAAATTTAACAGGAATTATTTATTTCAGAGAATCTTTTATAATGGGCCACATTAATATATTTTATACCACTTTGATTGACTAAATTATACTCTGAAAGATTCTTCGACTTATCTACCATAATGAGAAAGGAAAACGTTCCGTTTTGGTTGAATATGAAAGAAAAACTTGTTTTCTTTTGCATGTTGTCAGAAAGAGAACATTGTGTCAGGACGGGTTTGAATTAACACAACATAGGATCGAAGTCAAAGCAACATCAACAATGCAGGTATAAAAATAATATCCTATATATAAGAACAATAAAATAGGTTCATTCGCTTCCTTTATTTACTCAAAATATTTTCGGTGAACGAGTAGTGGGAAATGAATATTCATATTTGTACGAAATTTCGTTTTAATATGATAATTGCTGTAGACAGCGTAGACCGTAGAGTGTTTAAACTGTTCTTGGTTTTCGGACTGAAATATATTTTTATCAGGAGAATGATTTCACTGGTGAGACAGGCATTTTCATATATTGTTTTAGAGCTACTTAGGGCAATATTGACTTTAAATTATTGCATACAGAATGGTCCGTCTAACGTAGACATCCCCAAAATTTCCGGAATGGATGCAGATCACGAAATGCGGTTTTCGCTAAATGAAATTACGTACGGGGCAAGTAATTTGCCGCAAAGTTACTATTCATAGTACGTGTATAAACAGAAATAATTAAACCACATATGATTTTTCCTCTGAAAACATAAATTTATTTCAATGTCATCTGAAAGTACGTGCAAAGAGTAATTCAGTGATATAGCATAAGCAATGGAAAGTAACACACAAACGCGAAAACATAATGTGCAATTATGATTAAGTTATGTGAGCCGGTAGGAAGGGGCAGTGGGTCTGAACTCACAGCTGTAAGCAAGTAACATGTGCCCTGACTTATCCTGATGGGACTGCTTCCTTATAGCAGCTTAGCGCTTAACTTAACAGGGACAGGGTCACGGAATGCGATATTGGACAAAGGGGAGCACTGCAGCGGAGGAAAGATGGGCAATGTGAGTGCAAGTCTGATAGCAAAACATAACATTTTACTCAGATACCAACGTAATTCAGGAAATTTGTTCTCTAGTCATTAATTTTACTGATTAACGAGTGCTTACAGATGCACAACACACATAGAGCAACCTAACCTAAGGAGAAATGCAATCGCATCTGCATACCTAGTAGAATAGAGCACACGTATGGTTGTAACGCTTCACATTAGGTCTTTTCACAGAATGTGCTCGATGTGTTTACCATCGACAGCAATACACATCTGTAAATGCACATGTAGCGAGCGACGAGCAGCCTGAAGTGTTTCTGGTGTAATGTCATTGCAAGCTACCACAATGTGTTCCTGCATATCTTCCGGCGTCGTAGTAACTGTGTTGTAAACCCTATCTTTCAGTGTTCCCCACAGGAACAAATCGAGAGGTGTGAGGTTGGGGGAGCGAGCTGGCAATCTTACAACACCACAACATCCTAATTACCCTTTTGGAAACGTTTCATTTAACACTTGCGTCGCTACAAAAGCATAATGCGAAGGACAACCATAATGGTTAAACCACATATCACAACATATGTCGAGTGGTATGTTATCCAGAAATGCTGGTAAGGTTGACTCGACACTTCTCTCACCTATGACTTACAGGCTGCATGCGGGGTCAACACAAAGTCGTACTCGGGTTTAATTTACGCACACTTACGTTTATTTGGTAAACACAGGTCACTGTTACACATACGAGACCTATCCCCTTTTCCTATCTGTCTGAACTGCTGGGTTAATTCTAACGCGTTCTACAGACGTTCTGGCGAAAGGCTTGTGTTGGGGGGGAAGGTTCTTGGCGGGTTGCTGTGTTTACCTCTGTGTTGGCTGTGGTGCGTTGTCCTCTCTCTCTCTCTCTCTCTCGGGTTGGTGTCCTGGTGTATCTCTTCGGCTTCTGGCGGGAAGTCCGGGCTCGTATCCCGGGATGTGTAGTCTCTCGCTCTCTGGTTCCACCTCCACTCGCGTCCCGTCACTCTCCCGATCATAACTCGTACATCACTGCCTGGTACTCGCTTTGTCTTCCCTATATATAGTTTTCTCGTGGTACTTCCCCTGAAGCCCGGTGGTTTCCCTAATTCTGCGGGGGGAGATGAGGAAGGGGGGGGTGGGCGCGTGCTGTGCTTCCCCGGCTCGGGGGGGTTCCTTTGCTCGTTACTGTCCTCGGGGTGAGAGGTGGTGGGTGTGGCGTCTTCGGGGAACCCTAGGGTCATTACCTCAGGTTTCTCCCCTGCGCGGGTATCTAGCGTCGTGACTAATCTAAGTATGAGCGATTCGCGTCAAGGTCTCTCTGGGGAAACGGGCGTACGTACAGCCGGTCATTGTCCCTTGAATGAAGTATGGCCCTATGATGCAGTCTCCAACGATTCCACGCCACACATTCACTTTCCACTGTCGCTGGTGCTTCATGTGCCGGACCCAACGCAGATTCTCTGTCGCCCAGCAGTCCATATTTTATAAATTTTCGCGCCCATGGTTTGTGAAGGTCACTTCATCGGTAAATAGTATGTTCTTCAGAAAAAGGCTGTTATCCCTTACAAACATCAGAACAAACCTACAAAACTCTACACACTGCTGGAAATCACCTTCATGTAATTACTAATGAAGAGCCACCTGATATGGATGGAATTTCCGTTTTCCATAACACATATGTTTGACTTATTCCTACGAACAAGGAAAGTTCTCGCATACCTATGTGGGGGTTTGCATCAACACGTGTCAACACATCGCGTTTATTCGTCTCACTCATAACAGACTCTCGTCGCACTCGTGTTGTGGAATTCCAATTACCTCGTCACACGAGACGTGTGCAAATTCTTCGTATCGTTTACCGTGAGATGGGTGTCCCATTAGGATACATTTTACTACACAATTGGATGGTTTGCTTGACATTTCTGCCACACTCACAGTAAATAAGCAAGCCGTTCAGTTTTTCCTAGTTCGTGAATTTCATTGCGTACATGTAGCCACACATTGCAATACCACTTACCATAACAGATTGCAGGGACTGGTGCTGCACTGCTATTTGGAAGCTGTCCCGCCAGTATGAGTCATTGCGCGTGTTGCTTGTTTTAATATGTAAGTACAGGTATACTGCGCCATGCTATCGGCCCACTTAACTTAATCATATTTGCACATTGTTGTTTGCCATTTCTGTGTTACTTTCTGTTTCATATGCTATATCACTAAATTCCTCTTTGGATGTACTTTCAGATGCCGTTGAAATAAATGTATGATTCCAGGGGAAAAATCATACGTGGTTTAATTATTCCTCTCCATACATGTGTTACGTATAATCACTTTGCGGAAAATTGCTTCCCCCCTTATGTAATTACATTTAGCGATAACAGCATTTTGTAATCTGCAACCATTCCGGATATTTTGCGGATGTCCACGTTAGGCGGACCATATTATATATATATATATATATANTATATATATGCTTGTCTAGTCTAATATCTGAGCACCAAGTAATAGTCGTTACAGTGAATTTAATTGTATCTCCATCCCATAAACATAATTAAGTAGTGTGCTTTAGCCGATCCAGTGGCACAGGCTGCAGGTTGTGGAGCAATCTTGGTGTCAAATGCTCAGTCGTGCGAGGCAACCTCAACAATCTTGGGCGATCATGTTTGTTTACATTATTAACCCCCCGACTGCCATGTTGTTTGTGGACTACCTTGGCCTCAGTGACCTTCACCTCAAAAATCTAGAACATGAAAAAATAAGAAAAGTATAAAAAAGATAATACAAGAAAAAGTTACATTACTGAACCCGACTGCTATTTTGGATGTGGGCAACCTTGACCCCTGCAACTTTAAAATAGAAAAAAATCTTCAAATACTTTAAATAAAATGCATTACTGGCCCCAACAACTATACTGGATGTGGTTCACCTTGACCTTAACCCTAAGTTGAACTCATAAAATCGAGGCAAAAATGTAAATGATCGAAAAAACTGGTACAAATCTAGAAAAAATTACACTACTAACCCCGACCATCATATTGGATGTGGATGACATTGACCTTGACCCCTTTGACCTTGTAGACTAATCACAAGACCACTATGGTGAATTTAATATTTATGCCACTTCCTCTTCCCAACACAAATATGCACACCCCTAACACTACCAGTCCCATCACCCAACTTAACAATCACCCTTTCGTCCCTCTCCACCCTCTTCCAATACCAACCCCCATCCATCCCATCGTTTAGTTTTTACTTTAATAAAAGAATCTAAAAAAAAATTTCTAGTGTCATGGTCCCAAGCATCGGAAATATAATGAAGTGATTGACAGACGAATACACACATATTTGCAAAAAAACTCATTACCATTAACGAATTGCACTAATAAAACGAAGGTTGCCACACAGTATCCTAGCCCGACATGTGACCCATTTGCATTTAATGTTGTTTGCTTGCACATATGTGCCACTATGAGGCATACATAAACTCTATCATTTATAGGTGCAAGATACTAAATAAGGCCATATTAGCTGTGTGAGCCACAGAGCCAAGTTCAAGGGAAATACAGCAAGCCCCGATGGCACATTCGACAAGCCTTTGCCCAGCATGGTGAGTTTGAGTTTCCATATCGTGTTCCTCCATGAGTCTCATAGGACATTTCGGTACATTGCTCGCCATTTGAACTGTTCTGCCTACACAGTGGGCCGGTTTTGGATGCAGTGGGAACATAAGGGTACACACACACTTCGAGAAATCTCGGGTCGACCCTGGTGGACCACCAGCAGTAGGAATAATTTCATCATGCGACAGGCTGTAAGCACTCCTTGGTCATCACTGCGCACCATCCAGGGACATATCATGGCAGCTGGTGATATGCCGGTGTCCACCTATTCCATATCTAGGTAGCTAGCAGAGTGGAATCTGTCGTTGTGGTGTCCCTTATGTCTAGCATTACGACCTGATCATCGCCGAGCACCTTCTGCTATGAAGGGGCAGCATAGTATATTGCAGATTGGCGATAAGTGGTGTTCAGTGACGAATTACAGTTCGGTATTGATACATACAACCACCGAATTCGAGTCTGGAAATGTACTGGCCAGCACCATGATCCATACTTTATTGTAGAGAGGCACACTGCCCCAAAGAGAAGTATCATGATGTAAGGATCTATTTCCTATGATTTTTATACATCACCCATGTGATTGAAGGAACCCTAATCGGACGGTGATAGATCCAGGAAATTCTGCGACCATGTGTGTTCCCCTTCCTGGTGCAACTTGACAACCCCATTTTCCAGCAGGATAATGACTAGCATCATACAGCACGGGTATATCTAGCCTGCCTTCATGCTGTCAACATGCTCCCTTAGCCAGCAAGGTCCCTAGACCTTTCGGCCATCTATAACATTGGGGACCAGATTGGACAGCAGCTTCGGCCAGTGGCAACTATGGCGGATTTGGATGACCAGTTGCACCAGCTGTGGCAATAACTTCCTCAGGAGAACATTTGAGATCTGTATGCCTCCAAACCCAACCATATCACCACCTGTTTCAGGTGCTCGAGGTGGTACAACACCATACTAAGTGCATCCATAAAGCTATTGTCCCCTGAAATACATGTTTGGTATGGTAAAATGTTTAGATGTTTCCTTAATACATACTACTATGTTATTATGTATGTATGATTGGACTGTGTCCATTGCCGACCATGGGACTATATAAAAATAAAATCGCACTCTCACAGAACTCAGCAACACAATATACGAACAACATTTTACAACACAGACAGATATTTAGGAAAAGCTGTTTCCTTGTCAATAGAAAACACACACACATATATAATTAAAATAACGAAAGACAGACAAACGACTTGTTATTACATAACAGGACAGACAACAAAGACAAACCAAAAGAAGAGACAACAAAATCTAAAACATGACACAAGTGAACAAACAGTATAAAAAGATTATCGGGGACACAACTGAGCAATCAAAACTGAAAATGCACACCAAAAGAGGAAAAAGAACTACAATTAAATACAAGTCAGGAGAAAGTATTCCTTGTGAGATTATGAACTCAAGTAATTCAACACTAGGAATGACACAGGAACAACAAAAAACAATCAGAGAAGATAATAATTAGACAAACCGACAGGACACAAAAGTGATACAAAAAAATTATAACACAATAATAGTTACAAGTCTTCACAATGTTTCCGGCGTCATTTTTTCGTTGTTTTGTGCCCTCTCTGTTGGTTTATTTATTCTTTTCTCGGGTTATATTTGTGCTTCCTGTGTTGTTCGTAGTGTTGAATAATCTGGGTTCATAATCTGCCAAGGAACATATTTTCCTGACTTGTGTTTCATTGAGTGGTTTGTCTTATTTTTGTGTTTTTTTTTTAGTTTTTACTGTTCAGCTGTGTCCACTGATATTGTTTTGGTACTGTTTGCTCACTTGTGTCGAGTTTTGGTTTTTGTAATCATGTTGTCTTTTCTATTGGTTTGCTTTTGTTATCTGTCCTGTTTTGTAATAACAATTTATTCGTCTGTCTTTTGTCGTTTTAAAAATTTATATATAGTTATATATATATATATATGTGTGTGTGTGTTTTATATTGACAAGGAAACAATTTTTCCTAATTATCTGTCTATGTTGTTGTAAAAGGTTGTTCGTTTATTGTGTTGCTGAGTTCTGTGAGAATGCGATTTTATTTTTATATAGTCCCATGGTCGGAAATGGACACAGTCCAATCATACCAAAATAATAACATGAACTCACCATTGCCTTTAAACATCAAATATGAAAACATACTACCATGTCCTGTGCCTGTACCTACTTACATGCCCCTGCGATGGAACCTTCAGAGTGATCAATCTTTTTGCAAATGAGTGTATATTCAACCCCATTCCAAATCCCACCACCCTCGACACTGCTCCCCTCTCTTTACCCTTCAGTCACGACCATGGAATCCTTCCACTTCACCACACCAAATTGCATCTACCTCCCCCCCTGCCACCTTGTCCACCATAGTCGCACTCCAGTCGCAAGACAGAAAATCTTGAATGGACTGACTTGTGGGGCAGGAGGCCAGCCTTGACCAAATGTAGAATCGTGGAGTGATTTGAAATCTCGGAATCGGCGCATCCATTAATAATTGAATTTAGTTGCTTTAAATTTGTTAACTTAAATTTGGTGTATAAATTTTGGAAAATTCGAAATGTTTAAACATACAGTTAAATGTATGAAACATTTTTTTAAATGTTCAATCGATTTATAAATTAGAAACAATGTAAAACTGGTGCTTTCCTAGGACAATTTGTAACAGAAAAACTTATAGAGAGGCAGGTGGGAAAACCTTACTTCATATACAATGTTGACCAAAATTCATGTGCCAAACTCCAGGTGCAGTACAAATCTCGCTCGATGGTGCTACTGCTTCTGCTGAAACCACGACTGAAGTCTCCATAATATTTATGCTAGTTAGTGTCACCTGCTGAGACGATCTGCTCTTCACCTCGACCACTGTCAAACTAAGCTCCTTAACATGAGCCTAGTCATATATATATAATGTGATTCATATATAATGTGATATAACATGATAAGTAAAATCAAAAGAATACCCTATCAGATTAAAGATGACCGTGCCTTAAGTCATGTTTTAACCATACTATTACACCCTCTCCAATTCAGCATAGTCGTCCATCATGCACATAGCATTGTATTGCGTTCCTTGACACTCGCCAGGAAAGTACAATCCCTAACAAACATAAAACGACCAACATTCTTGAAATTTCAAAAATGTAATGTTTCAATTTAAAAATTTTAATTTTTACTGAAGTTATAGAAAAGAGAAATTCTGTATCAACTATAAAATATGTAATAACAATGGCTGCAAAATAAAATTTACAATATCACTGACATAAGCTGCGAAATCTTTAGCCACCACAGACAGAAAAATATAATTTACATAATTTTACTTGCCAACAACAGTAAAATCTCTAACTACCAATAGTCGAAACAAATAATTAAAAATACATATAAGTTGTTACAAGTATCCCATCAGTAGTGCATTTTTTAACCACTACTGACAGGAAAAAATAACCAATCCATGAAAATTTAATACAGTATGTGTTTATAAAATATGCCTACGAATACTCGGAGTGTCTTAACTCCAGTCAAAGACCTAATTTAAGATGATGCATATTTGTCATCACATGTAGAGAAACATAATACATTTGCCTTCGGCAAAATTGTATTTGAATTTGACAACATTTTCAAACATGCTCTCTGAGCTTTGGTACACCTACACTCCCCGCCCCAGCTTCATAGCACCTGTTCTATGCCTAATCTGATCATGCACACTCACATGCGCACGAGGACAGCCTTTAGCACACATCTTAACTTGAACTTATGAGTTAGTATCAGCAGTTTACTGAGTAACAGTATCTCTGGACGAATATTTAGTACACCAGTAAAGCTTTTTCTCTTGTAAGTGTACAAATAAAACAGGTTTACAAGATTTGCTTGTAAAATTACAAGAGTTTGTTTTCATACAAAATTATTTTAGCTCCGCTTACAAAAATTTTGATTATAATGTTATATATATATATATATATATATATATATATATATATATATATATATATATATATATACACACATATTATGTGAGTGTTNTGATAGTTGAGATAAAATGATAAAATTTGAAAACCATTATTTGATTTTACTGCAATCCGTTATCTACAATTTATGCCCCGAATCCACTATTCGTACTTTTTTAACGATGCATGTATATATACATTAAGCAACTACGAAATTAAAGACTATAGACTATTTTATATTAATCATAATATAATTTGCCACTTTAATTTGCTGCAATGACATTCAGCTGATTTGGTTGGCTCATATGGTCTGTCTGTATGGATGGTTCGTATGGTCTGTTCATATATCTGGGTGGCATGGTCGTATAGTGGTATGGTCAGCTCGTATGGTTTGTTGGTATGGCTGGTTTGTATGTTTGGTTGGTATGGTGGTGTTGTATGGATGGTTCGTACGAGTATGTTTGGTTGGTATGCTTAGTCGGTCTTCCTGTGGTTTTGGCCTGGTCTGGTGGAATGTGTGTTTGGTATGGATGATTCGTATGTTCTGTTCGTATGGGTAGCTGGTACGGATGGTTCGTATGAACGGTTGAAATGGTTGGTTTGTATGGTCGGATGGTATGGCCAGCTAGTAACGGTTAGTCTGTATGGATGGTCAGTTGGCTTGGTCGGCTGGTATGGCCCTTTGGTATGGTAAGCTGTGGATGAGATATTATGTGAATTTCTTGCTATGATTTGCAAATATTTTGTACTGATTTGCAACCATTTTCAAAGAATTTGCGAAGATTTGCGAAAATTTTGTGCGAAGATGCTAGCAACAAGATTTGTATTAGCAACTGTTTTTCTATGTTGGTCGTCTTCGTCTCTTGGGGCTGATGGATGTTCTTGTACAGTTTCTAGTCGTTTTGCAAGAGTTGGTCTAAGCAGAGGCCAGTCTTGGGTGGAGTTAGTCTTGGGTGGAGTTATTCTTGGGTGGAGTTAGTCTTGGGTGGAGTTAGTCTTGGGTTGAATCAGTCTTGGGTGGAGTTAGTCCTAGGTGGAGTCAGTCTAAGGTGGAGTTAGTCTTGGGGGAACTTAGTCATTGGCTTATATGGAAAGTCGGTATCGATGGCTGGTATGGTCACAGACAATAACGAGCGATTGTGAGGGGTTGTGGAGGGCTGACGAAATACCCAATAAAATATAGTGATGGCGTGGAGGTGGTCGAATTATAGTTAATAAATTGATGGTAGAACGAGGAGGGACGTCCATGACATAGTGGTAGTTGGGGAGTTTGAAGTCGAATGTATAAATGATATATACTCCAAGTTTGGGGGCCTCATGGCCAGCAGGTTTCGAAATGGACTACATGGGAACTCTCTGGTGAATAACCAACAAACTCTAGTAACCAAGACTGAAAACACGGGTTAATGGCACACTATAGTGGTCAATGGACGACACAATTGATTGGCATGGGTGGGAGGATCATTTGTTATGTTAAGCCAATGATTAATTGGTTGAGAAATTTGGGGTCGATAGATTGAACGACTGTATAGCCAATGAAGTATAGAAGCGGGGATTTAGTAATCTGCTTGTCACCCTATCGGGAGGGGCTGTGTGCTCTGCCAATTGTATAAGAATAATGCCCTGGAGTGGGTGAAGTGAAGGTGACAAACATTACATGTAAGTCTTTCATTTATTTTTAATTTGGAAAGTTAATAAATAAATTATATTGTCTGACTTTTTTCGATGTTTATTAATTGGTTTAATACATATGCCCTCTGTTTTATTCTGGAAGTTTTTAAAAGATATTTTGAAATATTTTTAGTATTTTATTGTGATTTTTATGATTGTGATGAGGTTTTGGAGGGTGTGGAGTGTGGATTGTATAGGGAGGGGGTAACAGATTAATGAAAAGGGGGTATTTGGGGGATGGAGGAGGAGGGTAGTATGGGGTGGGTTTGGCAGAGAGGGCAGTATGGGTAGGAGGGGTGGTAGGAGGGCCGTGTAGGATGGTGCTTGGGGGTTATGACTGCTTATCCACCTGATCTGCTGGACCTGGCCTGTAGCCTCGAATCTGCTTTGCTGCTCTGAGGACTATATTGCTCATATATGGAGGAGCCTCGAATACACTTTGTTCATTTAACAACCCGATCCATAATTTTTTCCATTTATTTGAAATTGTTTGGTAAAAAAAAGCGATTTTTGGGGAAAATTATTCATAAATGAAGTGATTTTTGGATAAAACTGTAAGCTTTAGTTTGTCAAGCATGGCGAAATACAACATAGCAGATGGCTCCAGGCTCCGAACCCTGCCTCCTTTGGTCGCCTCTTACTCCTATACCAGATCTCATGTACCAGAACCTGCCAAAACACACTACTTGACGATTTTGAATACTGTTCATTTACTACCTCACGCTTGTCATGTTTTCTCACATTTATATTACAGTATATCTTATGGCAATCAGAATAAACAATCTATCGCAACACGCACAACAAAACAGTCACTGCGTTCTTGGGCGACGATGCTGATTCTAGCAACTCCGTTTGATGTAAGAATGGCTGAGGTTTTCCTCTATCACAAGTTTATCCACATATGGCACAGTCTTTCTTTTTTCTTATCCGTTTTGATTACTGAAAACTAAACCTAATGCATATCAACAGCAAAGAACACTACTTCGATGTTGAAAATTTAATACAAAACATAAGCAATAAGAACATTTTCAAGAAAAAAAATTGAAGTCAACAGAACATTTAAAATTTAGTAAAAACATTTTTACCTTATAATGTGTGACTGGCTCAAACTAATTTCGATTTATATACATGCTATGGTATATGTTTCTTAATGTCTCGTAAACAGCGAAATCATTAGAGACCAGAATGTTGCTCAAAGAAGCAGGAATGGGGAATGAACCAGCGATTATCTGTAGTAAGGAACCATCCCAGCATTCGCCTGGAGTGATTTCGAGAATCCATGGAAATCAGAAACTAGAGTGACCAGACCGGGGTTGGAACCTAGGTCCTCCTGAACGTAAGTCCATAAGTTTACCATAGTGTTACCTCGTTCGGTTTCCTTACTTCACTGAAAAGAAAATTTATTTGCAAACAAAAACTTCCTGATTACTTTCATGGGCAGAGTAAAAGGGATCAAATTATTTAGCAATTGCCACCTGAATGCTCAACGAGCAGCCGCCATAATGGATACGTGATTTTAAAGATGTTCTCCTGTTTATATTGTGACACATTTTTATGTTGTTTGCAAAGGTAAGGGAAACCAAATGCGACAGTAATAATTTCTGTTGCAATTAGTTCCGAGGTGACCCCCACTGTTTCCTAGATGCACTAGCCTAGAGTGTTTGGAGTTCGTGGTTGTTGTCAGACGGGCGCCAACACGAACCAGTGCCTGCTGAGCGGCTCAAGCGCGACGACGGTGGGCAGCAGCGGCCTGCAGCTGCAAGCAGGCGCGCTCTACGGCGAGAAGGAGTGCCACAACTACCAAACGGCGGCCGCCTATCCGCCGCTGTCCGTGGGCCCGCCCGGTGACCCAGCGACGCGGCCCTCCGTCAGCCGTCCAGCCCTGCACCCCTATGATCCTTCGGACGACAGCGGCAGTGCCTACCCCTGCCGCTACTCACTCAACTACGAGAAGGTCGCCGGCGCCAACCATCCGCCAGCTCGCAGGTTTGTTCACCACCATCACGACGCTGCCTTCAAGGGATATCTGGCTCGTGGCATTATTAACAACATATGATACATCAATAAATCCCAAATATTTTTTATCGAAGTGTGCGAATTTTTGGAAGCCTATAGAATGAGTTTAGAGATTTAGGCGGCTCTTAATAACGAGGTCTTGAGAGTCGATGAGGGTGAAATGAGGTGAAAACGGAGCAACGCCGGAATGCAAGGGCGGGGGAAACGGGAGATCGCCGAGAAACCCCGCCGACCAGCGGCATCGTCCAGCACGATTCCGACCTGTGAAAATTCGGGAAAGATCCGGCTGGGGATTGAACCCGATTCGCATTGGTGAAGGGCGAGCAGACTAACCGCTCAGCCATCGCAGACTCTGAAATAAGTATATTTTTACCTAAGTGATTAAAATAATTTCCCACAGTTTATCATTCCTTTAGCATTTTACTCTTCTCCGCAGCTAACTATACAGATTTACAGCATAAAATCTACTCAATAAAATACATCACCCTGCGAAAATATTTGCTCCAATACTTGTGAGCGTAATTTATGTCCCATGTTATCTTACGCATTTAGTCTACTTGATTTTACTCCCTAGTAACGCTAGTGTGGTATGTTAAAAACTAGCATATATTAATGCAAAAATGGTATAAAGGATTAACATTTCACGGTAGTAAAACAAATTTTCAAAAGTAGTTATTTTGGTATCAGCTGTCCAATGTTGGTAATTCATGTTAATATGCTAAGCAAATTAAAAATATCGTTTATGCAGTTCGTAAGTTTTAAAATTTTAAATGTTTAGAGAGTAAGAATTAAATACATTTATTGTATTAATGACTTTATTTAGGAGAACTGATTTAGTTAAACAACAATACCATGAAAATTTTGTGTAAAACAGTGCGGCTAAAATATTATAATAGGGCAAACTAAAAAAAAATTTTGAGAATTCAATGCATTAGCAATGGAAGATGTTGGCCACAAAGAAGTTGAATAGTAATAGGAAATAAAACCTCAATATTCGCCTCATTATTTCCAGGTTTGAAGGGCCAGTGCTGGTTTCAAAGCCTTAAACAAAAAACGTAAGTTAGTTAAAAAGTTGCACATTTCACAGGTTTTTAAGATCACGTGATGAATATTTTCAAAATATATTGAACAGATAGTTTCCACAAAGTACTTGCTGACACGTGGACGTGTTTATTTTAGCACATAATTAATCCTTTCCATTGTTGTATTGTCATATGAAGATGTATCATAATTGATAAAAAATTTATAGTTATTCCACTTTCCTTTGTGAACGCGTGGTAAGTGAATATTTATCAATATATCAAAACACGTTCACAGACAAATGATTTCGCCGGAATACACAATACAGCTTTGAGCATAATAAAACACCATTGGACCTAATGCAACAGCTACACTGGTTTACGGTACAAAGCTTATGCATAAAGTATACATGAATGACTACTGTGTATTATTAGTTGTATTTTATGTTCCTTCAAAACACGTTACCAAATAGTTAATTCTGTTTACGCAAATTGGTTAAAACAATCTCAGTGGCAAATTAAGCGATATTGAATAATGTGGCGTTAAACATAAGTCGTATTGGATATCCACGAAATACTTATAGTTTGGTTACTGAAATCACATCATATCTAGTGCGGTTAAATAAGAAATGCACTAAAATAAATTGTTTAATAATTACTACACATGCACAGGCATAATAATAAAGTGCGTAGAGTAAAGAGGTTTCTCATACATTCACGAAAGGTCTTCCACAGTTGTTTAAAAATTGTTAGGGACTACACCTCCCTTTTTCATAAAAAGGCCCAGTTCCGAACATCTAGGCGCCACCTTTCTAGTTAAAGAGAGGGTATCTTCATGTTATACAAACAGTAAACAAATGTCTTGGAAATAAAGCAGTGCATAGTGATGTGGATACATTTGTCATTGAGCAGATAATTTTTGCATATTTTTACGCAACTGTAGACGTTGGTTGTACACTATCGGATCAAAAGTATCGTGACACCTTTCCGTAAACGTAAACTCGCGCCTGTATGTATCTACGAGCACCGTTGCCGCTATGAAAGAAGGCAGAGGACTCGATGTTCGTCAGTGCTACGCGATACCAGCAGAATGGGTGGAGCAAGGGAGCTTAGTGATTTCGAACGTGGCACAGTTATTTAGTTATTGGTTGCCACATCTGTAAGCAAAGTGAAATGGAAATGGGAAGTCAGAGCCACAACAAAATCCTGGCCGTATAGGCCACATGTGATGACCAACAGGGACAGTTGAGCATTAAAGAATGTGGTATAGGAACATCGTATGTCGCCATGTGATATCATCACCCATGAATTCCACAGTGCTACTAATTGTGCAGCAATCACCATGTTTGTACGCCAGTAATTAAAATTAATGTGGTTAAAAGCGCAGGCACCTTCCCACAAACCATCCTTTTCACCTGAGACCGCGAAGCGCCGTATTCGGTGGTGTAAAGAGCCATCACTGTAATGTAGATGACTAGAGGCGCGTGATTTGGAATGATGAATCTCATTATACCACATGACAGTCCGATAGAAGGATTTGGGTGTGGCGAATTCCAGGTGAACGCAACATGCCGGCCCATATAATGCCCACGGGTAAATTCGTTGGTGGTGAGGTGAGAGTGTTGGGAAGTTGGGTGTTCATGGAAGGGACTTGGTCCTCTTGTAATACTGCGGAGCTCTTAAAGGCGGGAGGCTATAAGGATATTTTGAACTGCTGCGGAATGTCTACGGTAGAAGATCAGTTCGGAGATGATAACTGTGTTTCAGCATGACCATGCTCCTTGCCATAAGTGTGTGAGTGTTTTGTGGACAGTAGGGTTCCAGAAATGAAGTGGCCAGCCCAGAGCTCCGACAATCAATCCCATAGAACACCTCTGAGATGAACTGGAACGGCGGCTGCGCACCAGGCCCCAACGACCCACATAATTTACTACACTTGCCACAGTGCTGCAGGAAGAATGGTTGGGTTTTCTTTCCTGGTGACGTTCCGATACCTGGTTAACAGTCTCCCCTGCAAGACTAGACCAGTAATAAATGCCAAGTGTCTGCCCACTCTATATTAATGTCCGCTACTGGGCAGTATATCTGATAAACACTTATAGGACAGTTTCACGTGTGTTTAGGGATATTTTTTTATCAGATACTTCAAAAGTAAGGGTACGATCAGATGACAATATCAAACTGGGAAACAATAGCATAGAAAATCTGTGTTCATGTATGCTGTATTTCAAGTGCTCTCTATAATTTAATATTGTGTTTTACTGGTTTCTCTTTAATGCCACCCTAATAGGATTCTGTTGTATTCATAGCGTTTAACATTCAGTTATGTTATGTTTGTAGGTTTACGTTTTCTTTAAAATGGTTTCCATTACTTTGCATTTTCTTTTTTCTTTTTCTTGTATCTTAAATCTTGCTGAATTATGTTACTCAAACAAGTAAAGCACATACAAACAAAAATAAACACAAGCCCATTCAATCCATTTAAAAACCATCATAAAATGTCAAAAAATGTATGTTGGTTTGTCTTAACATTTCGTTGATGGCGAGTTCATTTAAGATGGAGTAAGGTACTCAGAGAAGCAGGAACGGGGAAGGAATTGGCGTGGCCTTTAGTGAGGAACCATGCTACCATTCGCTTGGAGTGATTTCGGGAAACCATTGAAAACAGAAACTAGAATGGCTCGAGCAGTAATAAATCCCGGGTACTCCCAAATGAAAGTCCAGTGAGCAACAAAACAAAACTGAAAACAAAATAAAAATATAAACCATAGGAAACCTCTGTAAGAAAGCAGAAAATTGTCGTTTGTAATTCAATAGTGACAAAAAAAAATACAAAACCCACCAGGAAACACCAGAATTACAAAACAATACAAAAATATGTTATGCAGTAGATACCACCAACACAATAGAAGCCACCATAAAACACTGGTAGAATAAAAAAATACAACGTGATTAAATAAAATAGGATACAACTTAATGCAACAGAAGCCAATGGAAACCACTGTAAGTGCAACAGAAAACAACGTGATGAAATAGAGAGAAAAATAAAATTAAACGAAAAGCTGTAAATTATGACGCATGATTTTATCCTTATAAAATTATTTTAATGTAATATGCAAATATACATTTTTTCACAACTTTATGTTAAAGTAATAACTGTTGGGTTTTTCTTAGAGAAATTAAGGCAGTTCTGTCATAACATATGTAAATTAACATTTTTATACTACTCTGTACTTCGTACACTTAAATAGTTTCCTCTCAGAATTTTTTTTTATTAAAGCTATAAATATATTTTTTTTAACATATGCATTTTCATATGTATATTTAAAATACATCAATGACGCAAAATTTACACAATATATATACATGAGAAGTGCGAGGGTCCCCTCAATAATACAGGATCATCGAAAAAGGTGTCCGTAATTTCACACTGAAATAACTATGTCCGTATCTAAGGTACATTATTCATACATATACCAAAATACGTAGAAAATCGCCAAGTTTTACAGCATACCTGCAATGATTCGATATGAGCTCCCCCCGTTGCATGGCACACATCTAGGCGGTAGTGATCTCCATTAAGGTGCGGTGAATCATGTCAGGAATTACAGTCGCTGTCGCGTTGATTCTCTCCCTTAAATGTCGTAGATCCCTTATTTTTTCAGCGTAAACAATGTTCTTTAGATAAACCCAGAATAAGTCCATAGGAGTCAAATCAGTGCTTCTAAATGGTCACAAGACAGAACCACTTCTTTCAATCCAACTCCCGGGGACTCTGTTATTGGGAGCTTCATGCGCATTCCGATTGTAATGTGGTGGCGTTTCATCTTGCTAAAATATAACACTTATGCCCTGTTCCCTTTCAATGCCATCAATTTGAGGGAAAACTTAAAGTTTTAACATGTCCAGATACGTGGCATCTGTAACCGTGTTCTCAGCAAACATGCATTAGCCAACACCCCACATTCAACTTGGGCGAATCACGAGCCTACTCGAAAACTTCATGGGGTTGTTTAGCCCCCATATTCAGCAATTATGTCGATTAACACAGCCGTTTATGTGGAAACATGCTTCATCACTGAAAAAAAAAAAAGTTCTAGATAACTTTCACCATCGTCTATTACACTCAGCATCGTTACAGCGAAGTCGACTCGTTTATGTCGGCCTGTTTCCTTGATTGTATGGCCCATTTGGATTTTGTAAGCACTAAGCCTCAAACATTTATGAAGCACATTGTGAATTGTGGTTTTAGGAATACCAAGTTCCAAACTGTGTAGCGCGATGTACTTTTTAGGGCTATGTAAACATGATAGTCTGTCACACTCTAAGTTATCTTCCGATGTGCGAGGTCAGACTATTGATTTCCTAATGTTCACATTTCCATTTTCTATAAACTGTTTATACCAACGAAGAATGGTTTTATCTGCATGTGCATGTTCTCCGTACATACGCCGTAAATGACGCTGCTCTGCAACTATCGATTTAAACTGCATACCACAGCACACACTGCGCTTTCTGCTTTACATTCGCTATGATGGCCGTGACGTGACTGACTGGTGGCGTGACGTCAGCGCATACTCACAGCGACTTCAAGGTCCCCGCAATGGCATATACGCAAACTCATATGGTTGGTGTATAGCTACTCGTTGGTTTCACAGGATCCGTTGCTTATTGCTCGTACAATTTATATCTGGAATCACGGACGCCTTTTCCGATGGCCTTGTATTTTCTTGAATGCCGGGTAAATTTACATTTTTCACATGCGTAAACACTGCTTACGAAGCTATTACTTCCAACAGTGCAACCCGTACAATTTCAAGTGGACAGTTTAATAGCGACTCATCATTAAGTGTGATACAGTATTTGGGAATTTTCTCTTTGATTCGATTTGATGGGCTAAACACATGTTCTCTCATCAAAATCCACAGGCAAGTGGTAAAGGAGAAAAATATGTGCAGGAAGCTCGCTGACTGAAGAATAGATTTTGGCGATGAGCATTATAATGGCAAAACAGTCATCAAAACCAGTACCATTATACATACAGGATTGACAGACTTACTCAGGAGGATCGATGACCGACAATACACTAAGTAGCTAGGAACAAATGTTTCATAAATTATTTACAACAGCATTATTAATAAGCTATACTTCCGCTAAGTATGTGCATATTTGGTGCCAGAACGTTTAAAACCACTGCACCAAGACTGTCAGTTTTCAACTTCATTTACACATTTTCAGCAGTTTAATGAAGTAAGATGTGCCTAATTGGAAACCATCGTAAGTGGTAATGATAAACGTGTGCAGCATCTCTGCTGAAACCAAATAGTCTTCGATGGAATCGAATCATGTGACATCAACTACTGGAAAAGAAGTAGAAAGCATCGTCCTCGGCTGGCTAGGTTATGTCCACTGTATTCTGGAATGCACAAAGTATACTTCACTTTGAGTTTCTGCAACATGGAGTGAGTGAAAGGATTTGGGCGGTGATTGATGTGAGTATATAGAGCAGCACCAGAAATAAAGGGCAGGGGAAACGGGAGATCCCCGAGAAAACCGGCCGACCAACGGCATCGTCCGGCACGATTACCACAGTAGAAAATCCGGGAGTGACCCGGCTGGGTATTGAACCCGGTTATCCATTGTGGGAGGCGAGCAGGCTAACCGCTCAGCCACCTCTGCCCCTACAACATAGAGAAACAGTCACAGCAGACAGGTACGGTTCGATATTACAATGGTAGAGGGTGGCAGAGAGAGGTTTTTAAGTGTCATTGCAGCTTTCTAAATCATGCCCACAACCAGAATTTGCCCAAAACTTGATGTTGTGGTAACCCAACAAGATAAAATTTCGCTTACGACTTGGTAAATGACAGTGTTTATGTAAAACTAAACTAATCTTTCCTATAAGTTATGACCAAACCAAATGATATGTTATTAAGTAGTTTTTGCATGCATAATATGCTTTCCTGTAACCGGAAATATGCATACTTGTTTGAAAAATAAAACTTTAAACATGCAACATTAAAGAGTTCACAATTAAAAGTTAATCACCGGGTAGCAAAAAGCAAGCATTTAACAGTTGGCCATTTGTTGGTAGTGGTGGCAAACTATCGCATTTGTGACTGTCAGCATTTCTAATATGGTTGACAATCAGGTCATATCGATAAAAGTAACTTTACCTTTTTTTTTTAATAATCCTAATGTGAGCCAACGCTCTCGTAATGTTTTTATAATTCAACAGAAGTCCCACATGCAGAATATAGACAAAATGCTGTTGCTTATTGCTAAGGAAATATGTATAAGATAGAAGCTTTTTGGCCATTTATGGCATGCCAGCAATATGTTGTTATGTAGTAGAAAATAAAATTTGTGAATTAACTTCACTTTTTATTTTATACAAATGTGAAGTAAAATTATCATGTGAAATTACTAGTAATAGGAAAAAATAGTTTCTAGATAGGGAACCTGCAAAGCACAAAATGTAAGAAATGTTTTATTTTAAATAGGCCTACCACCTGAAAGTAGCTTAGAGCTAAAAATACTAGTATTTTAAACAAACCACATAAATACCAGCACTAACTAGTAATACTAACATAAATTGTGTCTGTATCAATGTTAATAATGCAACTTTCATTTGTGAAAAGTACTCAGATTTACTTAAAAGTTGTTACGTGGTAGAGTAGTTAGTAGCATTCTGTACTGTGAAGTCGAGGGTTGTTAGTTGTATTTTATGCTCTTCCAAAGAAGTTTACAAATTGTGAAATAATGCCACAGATAACATATATGAAGGTGAGAAATAAATAATCCTTATTTGGGAGAAAAAAAAATATTTTTTTGGTTTCGAAAATGCTTGGAAGCTGCTTTTAAGTGAAAATATACAGTAACAGTACGGTGCTAACTACAATCACATGTCATTGTGTTTTGAATGCAGGAGGTATTAATTCGAAAAGATGAATGATGATGATACTATGAAGATTATTTACAAGTTTAACTCGTATGCAACAAGGATGTCCAAGATTCCTAAATATAGGGACTTATCAAAAAGAAGACTCTGTCGAAGAAGTGGCCTAGAAAGAAGGAGCCATAAGTGAGAAATTGTAATTATGCATATTTCTTTGAAGTGGATAAGTAGCGTATCGCTGTGTGCAACATAGATTTCATCAGTTTCTATGGCATATCTACAAAACTGATCCGTCACTTAGGAATACTGCTTTTACAAAAAATTCCAAGCAAAGACAGTGACAAAAGTGTTGGAAGTCGTGTAAAAGCTATCACAGGAGAAGTAATACACAAACTTAAGCATTATATTGAATTGCTCAAGCTAAAGATGACTCTCTATGCAAACAGAGATATCAAGTACCTAAAAGTGGGGTTGAATGTCAAGACAACGCATTTGCTGTTCCGTGAAATATTTCCAGAAAAGGATGTTATTTATTCGTTTGAAGAACTCTCAGGAAAACTTCTGCTACAGGTTTGGTCGCGCCATGAACGATATATGTAGAAAATGTGAAGAACTTGACATTCAAACAAGAAGTGCAGTGCTCAATAATACTGCGAAGCGAGTTGCAACAGCTGAAAGATGGTACATACCAAACGAAGTAAGAAGTATATCAACAAGATACAGGAAATTGGAAAGCTGACACAAAGTCGCGATGACGTGGAAGGGATTTGCATCGACTTCATGCAAAACTTGCCACTTCCTCACATCCCAGTTCAGGAGGTTTTAATATGCAACAGTTATAGGTTTTTACTCTTGGAATAAAATCCCTGAAATCTGGTAAATCCAAATTTTATGTTTAGCATGAAGGATAAGCCAAGAAAGATCCAAATGAAACTTTCATATCATGGAGTGAATACATCTCTGCGCATATTCCACAATGTTGCAAATAGTTACACATATTTTCTGACAGTTTCCCGGATCAAAACTTGAATAACACTGTTATTGGGTTTTTGGTGACACTAGTTGCAACAAACAGGTTTGAAAAAAATCATACAACTCTTTCCTATAAGGGGGCACTCGTTCCTGCCATGTAACCGTGTTTTCGGTTTGATCAAGAAGACGATAAAATGTATTGATCGCATTTACAGCCTACTTGATTATGTAATACTGATAGCTACTTCCAGCAAGCAGGGGAAATTTACAGTGCAGTTTATGGACGATTTTTTTGGCGTGGACTACAAGAAATGGTGGCCGACATTTTTCGAGAAAACCATTCTCTCAGCTGAGTAATTGGGACGACGTCTTGCAAAGGACCAAAAAGTGGCATTTGCTGTGTCGCAATACTACGAGTTCTTGTACGAGAGGTGTATACCTGAAGTCCTGTGTACACGAGACTTTATAGATGGACTGATTCCACACCACTTCAACCTAAAGAAAGGATCAGTGATCATCCTACTATGAAGCAAAGGCAAAGCAAATGGAGGGAAGGGTCCAATAGATCTCAAGAAAATAAATTACTTATGAGCCTTGCACCTGTCATGAAGATATTGTGAACTGGCCAACTATCTCTGCTGAAACAGATAATGAGTAATGATAGTAATATCAACCTAAACATGCAACACATATGATCAACCTCAAGAAAACATCAATGATCATCTAACTGTGCAGCAAGGACAAGGAATACGGAGGTAAGTGTCAAATCAGAGTCAAGAAATTGAAAGACTTACGAGCATAAATAAAGTGCATACCAAAAGATATGGACCTTTACGTAAATAACGTGAGCTGGCAAACTACCTCTGCTGAAAGTAATGTTGAAAATTTAATGCAATATAAACCTAATAATGGAATAAATACGATAAACTTATAGATTTCGCTGTTAATTATACTAAGGAAACTCGTATGTTAGGAAAAGGCCATGAGTCACGAAAGTTAAAAAATTTACCCAATGGCTCCAAGAAGCTCATGCTGGGTATAATACACTCATCTGCACTTCTTTCATATTAAAAAATGCATTCTATATCAGTTATGCCAATAATATAAAAATAAGGCGATAAGGGCAGTTTTATGTGATTTCCCAGTAAGTAGGTTAGTATGATTCATCCCCTTATTGTAACAACTGATTCGTTTGTATTTTCAGCTGTCTAAGGCCGTGTTAAATTGCCGGCATTAATGAAGCTGCTAGAAAACACGTGTATTGATATTCCTTTATTAAGTGCATTCTTGATTGCAAAAGGAAACAACAACCGTGCGTCTATTATGCCGTTATTTGAAAATAAAAATGGGCATTGTACAGCATGTAAATAAACTTCGTACACTTTAACCTTACTTTGCGTACTTAAGTATTTTAATGTAAATTGTATGTGTATCATAGCTTAACCAAGCATAATACCTTACACACAAATCTTCTAGACACTCGAATACACCAAATAGTGGCACCGTTGAAGATCTTTTGGTTTTATATCCTAACTTGCGGCACATTCCCACCAGCAATTCGCGCCAATGTGATGTCAGCGCACGAAGCGTTTGTGTATCAGGCCACATGCAGATGATGTGCGAGATTGGCCGGAAGTAGAATGATGTATGATGCACACGGATGCATCTGTAGACAAGTAATAGAACAACTTGTTTGCACATATTGCGCATTGTGGAGGTAATGGACTATGACTTATGTAAATGTAGATTTGATACACGTAAATATATTAAATTTCACATTGAATGTTATATATACTATACAATTCATACCGAATAATGGGCAAATAAATTTAACGATAAACTACTTTTGTAGGCTCATTTTAGTTTGCTGCATTATTCAGCCTTCGTTTTAGTACAACTGCTTTTTCTTATTCCCTATTACATATTTGTATTTGATAAGCAATATAATTACATGTTTTTATCCAACTCTGTGAAAATTATCTTTATTACTTTAATTGTTTAGCAAAAGTGTATCGAAGGACCAGAAAAATGTAAACGCACTCAAGAAACTTTCAAAAGATGCAGAATGTGGTAGTAATAAGAATATGTTCCAGGGAACTCTGCACTTTCAACTAGTTGTTGGGTTGAAGATAATCTCTTATTGTCTTTGTTTTATCTTCAATGTGCATTTACTTCATGTACACTTTAATTTCAAAGAGAAACTGTCACATATGCTCCAAGAAACAGTACTTCTGTTTAAAGAAATGCTATTTATTAGGAGCCAAGTTTCATATTGTCTTCATTTACCTTCTGAAACCCAGAAAACTGATTGAGTGTTTTTCAGATGTTCTTGCTAAGAAGAAAATATCACCCAATAAAACAGAAATTCTTCCACCAGGCATTAAAAGGTAACAGGGCCAATGCATAGCCCAAAAGTCTAACTTTAAACTGCCACGTTTCCTTTCGCTTGCTAAAGAAAGCATCTGCCCCTGAAACTTCCTAGCAACATTACACTGCAAATAACATCTCTTCACATCCAAGGACGAAAAACATTTTGATCCTGGCAAGCTGTGAAGCATATAGCATATTATACAAAGTGGATAAGTGCCTTTTATTTTCTTCTCCTTATTTTGATGGCAGTCTGTGCAAAATCTCATAAAACTATCTTCTCTTAACTAGCGGAATGGCAGATGAACATGAACTGACTGTTGACCCTATCACATTTAAATATTTCCCTTCAGAATTTCATAGATTGCCTCATTTAAACGAGTGGCATCTTGGAAGTTCCTTTGTTGGCAGATGATTTTCTGAGTTATTTCGGTGGCATGCAACATTTCTCATACCCTGACGATTTGGCCCATAGACAAAGATATAATTGATTCTTCTTAAATTGTTCAGCTATAACCTTGTCTCCCACAATTTCGGATTTTTTTCTTGTTTGTTCGAATAGTGTCTTTAGTATATTTGGTAGAGTGCTTTCAGTATTGTCTGGCCTAAAAGCCCCAGAAACTTTCGAAAATGTTTGTGAGATAAAACAAATGCTGCCACTTAACATCGACGTACCTGATCGAACAAGTTAATAATGAAAAATTACACGCTTTCAGATCTCAGGGTGACTAATATCTTCGCTACAATGATAATGACTGAAGCCTGCCTTTATTTATTTCCTTTACTGAACCAAAACATGTTACAAATTACCCTTGATATAAACCTGTGTGACAATGTTGCTGGAGGCTGGTAACACTGTTGGCTGACAAATGAGAACCAAGCAGCAGTGTAGTGATGGAATTTTGGCGTTGCAGACTTGATTTGGCATGCCTCTAGTACCTTTGTACTATTGTTAAAGCACAACCCCAGTCTTTGTAATGCATCCAGCAACTGTAGCCATTTATCCGCCATATCTTCTACATAAACATAATGTTTCAATAATGTTTACAAAACTTAAATCGCCCTATCCTCTTTCCTTTAACCCGAGTGGTCCCTCGTGTGAATGTGGTCAATAGACACTGTCCCAAGCTCTGATCAGGCATTCACAGGAAGGAAAGACATATAATGTCTGGTTTAACTACTCTTCTAGTCGTCCCTGTGTCAATGACCATATGTCAAGAAACATAAAGCTTCCCTCCACAAGTATGATTAAATTTTGTTGGTTCACTGATTGTACTCCAAAAATCACCGAACATTTGTCTCAAGACCAGATTTTTCAACTTTTCCCCGAGGTATACTCATGCCTCCTTCTTGTGATTCTTGTTGTTGTTGATGTGGGCAACTACATCTCAGTTACCCAGGCTGTGCACACCACCACTATTAATTCATGTTCCCAAGGTGGTTGAAGGCAGAGTTTTGTGGTGCAGAATCTGAAAGGAATGACCTTGAAGGTAGACTCAATTTTCGTCATGGAATTATCGATAACGATCTACCCATGTCAGTGTGGTTTACTGTTGCTGTCCACAATGTACACCAGGTTCCTGGCATCTGTTTCCTACTGCATCTCCAATGCTATGCATAAGTCATCATGCATATTTGCAGTGCATCCAGTCGCACCACATGTCGAAAATCCACATCGGCGATAGCATCGTCGAAGAATCCAACATAAATTATAAGAAAATCGTGCTTTCCCAAAACACTCTTCTTCCAGCTACAGATGATCCAGCAACATGATAATTTACTGCCATTACTCTCACGATTGTTCCTCTGTAGCTGGGTACAGCTGCATTGATGGTTATGGTGGGCATGTGGCAGGTACAATTCACCGAAGCATAGCTTCAGAACCGAAAGTAGTACGAAGTAGTTCAAGCTATGTTGTTCTGGCAGAGACAGGAGTATACTGAGTACTGGACGCCTGAGCAAAACTGTGAGATAATACACACACTGTTCTCACTATCCTTTCAGAGTGGCGAAGACATCAAACTGGTGTTGATATTTCTGACAAAGGGTCTGAACATATAAGGGTGTTGGATTCATTGAGCATTTTTACAGCCATTGGCCAAGGGGCACAAACCTTGCATGACTTATGGCCCTATATAATGATGATATACAGGCCATGGTAATACTTTCTTCACAAATTTATTCTTTCTTCTCTACACTGGCCAAATATTCTTCTTAAGTCTGTCATGTGCGACATCCCCTTGCCTAAGTATCTGTTCCTCACGCTGCCACTATGCAGGTACGAAGCTCCCTCTACTGAGGATAGCCATGCCTGAAATCGCACATGGCTGTCATAAATACTTGCCAGTGCGGCGTATGTGGGAATGCAATCCCACTAAACAGCCATTCCCACCAGATTCAAGCAGCCATCCCGCCTTCATGCTCCCAAGGGGGGCTAACAGCTCAAGCCAATCCTCTACACCATAATTCATCCCCAGTCATCAGTCCGCCGGGGAAATGAATGCCACAATGTGGATTCAACAGTTTCTGCAAACTAGTGAGTCATCGTGTGCCGTATTTATGCCATGTCTGTGACCTGTGTGTGTCTGTGTGTGAAATGCGAGTGTGTCGTTTACATACTACACTTTGTCCTTACATATGTCATATAAATCAGCAGCTATAAAGAGTATAATAGCATTTAACCTGTATCGTGCGTAGTATAGGTTCATCTTCCTGCAAATATCTTGAGCACTTATACTCGTCCAGTGATGTTAGTCTACTTGTACTAAAATTTAATAAAATAATTTGCTCCATTTTATAATTTATGTTTTTTATCAAATAAATATACTTTATTATCTACATCTAAAGAGACCTGGAGAGGCAAAACCTTATTAAAATCCACGACATATTATAAATACTAATTGCCACTTCACATATTTTGTTTCTGTTAATTTAATTTAGTAATTTCCTTTAAAGTGTATTGTGCCATCTGTGTGTAACTTCAGCCCTTTCCATGTGATTGTTTTTGTTTAGTAACATCTCATTAGCAAATTCGCAAGAATTTCGGACCAGTCTGTTCGAGTACTGAACATGCTGCCGCCATTGTAATCAGTTGAATTCAAGTGCGGATAGAAGGTGACCATGTATCACGCCTCTCCCAAGCACAACACTGCTTTTGCTATAACAATTTAGTTTATAATAGTTTCATGATGCTTTCGACCTGATACTTTATTTAATGTGATACATTCTGGAGTAGAGTCACCACACTCCTGCAGGCTCACATGCCCAGGGTCTTTGCATACCTGTAATTATTTTTCAGGCTCCATGCTAAATATTTAATGCATAGGCCGTCAGCATGCTGCAACTGCTCTATCAAATATAAGTGCGCCTTATGAGGGTATTTTAGTGTGAAGTAAGAGAGTATAAACTGACGTGTGTGTTATTCTTCATGTGTTAGTCGCGTCTCGGCCGTCTCGGGTACTGCACCAGCATTCCTCATCATTTCTAATGTGTTCTTTTACGTAATTATTTGTGTTAATTTATGCAAAATCTACCAGTTGTTATCGGTGTCTGATGTGGCCATAAACTGCCTCATGTTACTGGCATCACGAGGGGCGAACTCCCTTGTTTGATAAGCCTAACTTTAACAGGTCTAGAACAACCACCATCTGCAGTCATTAGGATCTTCAGCAGACAGCCACATGGGTGAACGGTCAACTTCCTACCAAACACCCATGCTCTACAGCTAACTGGTGCCCTTTAAATCTCACATCTGATAATACAACTCAGTCCTGTCAATATTGACCTGCCTTCCATCCTCTCCTGAAGCCTCGCTTCCGGTTAAATCGTTGCACCACGTATGCCACCTTGCAGCTGAAAGAATTGTTCCTGTTACTCGTGTACTAATTTGTGTTTTTCAGTTTCTAGTCCATCTATTCACTGAGACATTTTACCATGTAATCTAACATCTCATTCACATTCAAACTGTCAGTTTTCTCGTCCAATTTATATGCAATTTCATAATTGATTTTTCTATTTGTATCTTCGTTTACACGAGTAATTTCCACACCTCCGTTTTCATTTACAATATTCATTTCATCCCCACAATTGTCCTGTTTACTAATTAACATATATTTTTAAGCGCTTTAATTACTTATTTATTGTATTTGACTACTCGAATTCTCGTTTACACTTATTATTTAATGATTTTCTTTGTTTAATTTTTTTGACTACTCAATCCTTTTTAACACCCTCATTGTCTCCACGTCAGCAAGTAGTTTGGTGGTTAAATTTTACAAAACATATATGTAAAAACCCAATATTTTATGCTTTAGTGCGTTGTAGTTCTGGTTTTTTGTTTTTATTTGTGAAAGCAATGTGGTGTGGCAGTCGGTTTTCATATATTATTATGAGTACCTTTCACTGATTAATTGAAACTATCGTCTGCCTCATAAATATCACCTTATAGGTGAACAATTTAAGGTCGCCTTTATGATTGTACAAAAATTCCAAGCTATACAAATATTTAAAGCATATGTATTTGCAAAAAAATCGTGCCATATTTATAAAGAGTCCATCGGAAACTGGCACGAAGTTTAGCTAGCGTGTTTCTTGTAAACGAGATGTTACATATGTTCTGCACAACCTGTAATATTAATGTTACTCCTTTAGGGCATACAAATGACTCTGTTTACAGAAAATTCTCATCTAGAATAAATTATATCAAATAGACCCTGTCAAGTGATCCTGTCATGGGACTTGCAGATACAGACTGCGATCATGCAAGCCAACAGCATCGTTGACTCTCTACTGACGACTAAGTTTAGAAACATAAAATTCCCATGCCCGAGACCCCAAACATGGGAAAACTGAGCTGGATAATCGTTGCATAGAACAGAAAAATAAACTAACATTCGTATTTAATCCTGGTAAAACAGTTTATCGCACTACATTGCAATTTTTCTGTCATATTAGTACAATTTTGCAATTGTGTGCGAAGTAGTTTTCAAATTACTCAAATATTGTTTGAATTAATATTGCACATAATTACAAGAAATCTGGGTTCTGCCACAGTTGTTCATTTGATATTTTCGTGACATAGTTATTTACATGCCAGGCCATTAGATTCCATGTCTACATATTTAGAGCCTATTCAGATGGCTTTGTGGCGAAAGTTATATCAAAACAGAAACATTGTGTCATCCCCAGTTTCTTGCCATACTTTATCATTATATAAAAACACAACATATGACTTCTGAAAAGTCCACACCACTCATAAAATTTGATTATCTCAAAAATAATTATGAATAAATATATAATTAAATATAACTTTAACATAAATATGACATGAGTATTTTAATTACATTTTCTTATACAGGCTAGCTTAAATTAAGTTTAATTTCATAATTAACATGTTATACACGTGCAGGATGTCACAGGATCATTCCGACACACTTCTAGGCGTGATAGGTAATATACTGAGAAACAACTTTTGTCAGAGAACGTATGTCTGGAGACGCCCCATTCAGATGGTAGGACTTCTTTGTAAAACATGTTAAAACACCTGGTCAGTTGGCAGTTAGCATTGCACACAGCAGGCACCAGCTACATGCCTCCTATAAAACAGTGGTGTTTGGTTTTGTACTGTAGGGGTGGTGGTAATGAGAAGTAGGTAGACGTTTGTAGATTGCAGTACTTTATGGACTGCCTGTTATAAATTTCCATATTTAAACCTAAAGAAAGTGCTCAAAATGACGGCTCTTCGCTTTATTGCAGACATTACAATGCCGATGTAATGCCTGGTGGACCCTCTCGAAGATGCAAGGAGTGATTTAAACCACATTGCATTCCACCTTTATTCATTCTACGAGAATGCCGAAATTCTCCACAGGCGTAGAGTACACACGGCTCTTGATGTGGCCCCACATGAAGAAATAGACTGACGTAAGGTCGGGTGACATTGGTGGCCATGCCACAGGACCGCCTTGCCCAGTCCACTTAGCACCAAATGTGTCGGTGAGGTGGTGGCGAACACAACGGTTGAAATGTGATAGGGTGTCATCATGTTAAAATCACATTTTCACTCGTACATTCAGCTGCACATCTTCTAGAAATTGGGGTAGCTCGTTTTCCAGAAAGTTGTGATATGCCTGGTCATATAAATGGGTTGGAATGATAAAGGGTCCAATAACAGGTTCGTGAACGATGCCAGCCACACATTCACCGCAAAGTGTCGTTGGTGATATGTGGCCAACACTACACGTGGATTTTAATCTGCTCACACATGGCTGTGCAAACCGCACACGGGGTTAGGAGTCAGCTGGTCCAAGTGCCTGTACCTTTTGCATGTGGATTGTATGTAGACTGTGCTGATGGAGCACTCTCCACACGGAGGTTTCGCTGACGTACATATCGTGAGTGATCGCACGTGTGCTTGTGGACAGGTTCAACACAACTGTACCGTATTTATTCTTCAAAATGCAGCACACAAACACATCTTGGCCTGATGCCCTCATGCAGTGGATGGAAGGTCCCATACTCGCTCAGTGTCTGATGTTGTCTCTAGAACAGTGTGTGATGTGACTGCTGTCTGTTGGTGAAGCAATCCTGATAAAGACGTAATGCTATGTTCCCACATTTTCAAATAATTATTTATTATCCGTATTAGCTTTTCATTGTATTTATATTAAAATTTTCTTGCTTAAAAATATTTATCATTATATTATTCATTTCTATGTATGCATATTTGCTTTATTTAAATTGGTTGCAATTCATTATTATACTCTATATAAGTACTGAAAATGCATGAGTTTATTTTGGTTAAGACATTTGTCATTAAAACTTTTGTTTGTATCATTATTTAAGAATTTTATACATATGTATTGATTTTGAGCATTTTTAAGAATAGTTTTTTAATTTAAGGTCATTTTTATAGAATCTGCATTTTATATCTACTTATATAAATATGTCAAGACATTATTTACATCAGTCATAATTAATTTTTGCGATAGGCACTAAACTCCCATATTAATTTATGAAAAATTTACTAATTTCCAAATTTTCTTAGTTTTTTATTTTGAAATTTAAGGCGATCATGTTTTTCGCCAAAGAACAGAATAAATTGTTTTTTCGTTATTTATTTTACTTAATCAATTTTCAAAATAAATTTACAAATAAACATTTCTTATCTACATTGAATTTTATGCATTTCTAGAATCGATTTTATCCTCATTTTCTTAACATTGATGTTTAACTGGATTTCTCACTGATGATACATGTCTTTGTGTTTGAACAGATTCTGAGCTTTTGCTTTTGATAGGTAGTTGAGCTCGTCTATGCCGTATTCTCTTCGGTGTTTCGTAGTTTCGGTGAACCTAGCCATAACTCTATGTACTCCCAAGTCTGGACAATTGACCAACAAAGTGGCTTTTCAAATGAACATTTCCTTCATTGATCTCAGTACCAACATTTGGTTGGTCATACATTGGCCCAACGTTTGTCTGTACCATTAGGCCAACATTGGTGTATTACGTTGGCCCAACGCCAAAATGTCACGCACGCCTACGTTGGCTCGCAATGGTTTTTATTTTGGTTTCCAACTGAAGTACAACATTGGCCCAACATAATGTTATGGTTGTGCACACTTTTAAGAGTAGTGCTCTTTTCTTTCAGAAAGGAATTCACACAGTCCTTTATTAACCAAACATTTACTAACATGTTTCGACGTTGGTAATGTGTTAGCAAAATTTATTATTGTATGCATAATGCCAAACAATAAATATCATTCTGCTAATAATGGTTACTAGTGTTAAAAATAAACGTTAACCACTTATTAAATTTTTATAAAATTATAATAATATAACCCTATTTGTATTCATAACTTTTCACTTATTATTATATCCTGTAAATTTCCTTAGTGGATGTAGAAGATTTTAAATCGCGCCATTTAATTCATTAAACCACTGTGTTATTCACGACACTATTGAGACTAATAGTGATAGGTGAGGCAATAAGCACATACCATTGTGTTGCAGTTCAATATACTATGCTATATTTTTTTATGTATTAACATTAGATTTTACTATATTGAAACTGAATTTAAAACCCACCAATTACAATAGAATATTTATTACAAATAAGAAATACACAACCTACAAAAAATAATTTATGTTTAGAAACTCTTTATGCTATAAAATGTGAACCATGAAGAATATAAATTAAATATATATATATATGTACAAAAATTTATTTTGTTGCTTGTGTATTGGTTATTTGTATTAAATATACTATTGTAGCCGAGTCCCGTGCCGTGTACGTACCCGTTACGGTGCCTCGTCTGTGGGCTGAAGATTCGACGTCGTAGTCTGCCTTCGCCAATCAGCGGCGCGAAAATATAGAATCGCTACACCACAGCACGGGCGCGTTGATTCCTTTTCATCAATACATTAAGCGGTGACTGTAATTTTATGTCACATGAAGAAACACAATGGCTCGAAGCGAGGCAGATGTGTGTTACTAAGGAGGCAATCGTCACGTACCAACGTATTCGGTAAACATCACAATAATATTTTTCAACACAATAGAGGCATGTGCATTATTTGAAAAGTAGCTGCTTCTCAACGCATTGTTGAAATAGCACCACACCATCCGTTCACCGCTTGCTATACTGACAACGAATCAACGCGCACGTGGTGTTGTGTTACGATTGATGTTAGGTTAGATGGGTAGTAATGCACGCGGGTTGCATAAATACGGAAAAATAGGCGCGGGCGATTCACCCGGTATATATTACAAAAAATTGCCATTGCCCCTTTACTTCAAAAAGTTAGTTCCATACTTTTACATAAAATGTTCGTTGTTTAAGTTTGACTCAACAGACCTATTACCTATTACTAACCGTATGTTTACGAACATGTTACCAAACCATCAACCAACCATTTAAAATATAAGAGTTTCACTTGTAATTATGGACTTTTCTGATTCAGTGATTTCATTGTTGGGCGGGTGGTGCTAATTAATATCTTAGCATTTCCGTGGTAGAAAATTTTTGTTATAATTTTCCGTTGGGCCAACGCTGGATTAATATGTGTGTTCCAACCCAACATATAGCCAACCTTTCCAAGCAAGTGCCAATGTTAGGCCAACGTAGATTGATACGGGAGGAGTTTCCCAAATAGACTTGTGACACAGATAGATATAAATTGTTATGTGTTTTAATAAATTTTGCCACAAAGTAGATAATACTTTATTTTAGCATTCTATCAAAAAGATTAATCTGAATAAATTCTCCAACCACCGTTCCATTCACCTTCTTAATGTGCACTACGTCTTCGTTCTATCTTTATTGAAATGACTAGGGCAATATGGTTTTAACATAAAATTTAACTTGTTATAGCTGCCATAAACTGTGATGCCGTTATCGGCACTCCGTACTTATGTATACGAAAATGGGTTTTACAGAGAACCGATTAGAACGCGCTCTGACATTGGAATCAGTGGCGACTGTCTGGTGCAATGCGCCCTCATGAGAGAGCGCTGTCTGGCCGTCTCACTGGAAGTGGTGCTGGGTGGACGACAACGTTGTTTCGCCTTAGATCGTTCTTCTGATACTGACGGGAAAGTACTTCAGCCAGCGCCTGATCACGCTTTCTTTCAGAAGATTTGTCTGCAAGGTGACGGAATAACATAATAATGATAACATAAAAACTCTTACTTTTCCAGAATTACATATACTGTGATAAGCGGAAATTTTAAACTAATAACAGAGATATTTTCTTTGTCAGGAGTAAATGTTGCAAGAAATGAAGTGGACTATTTACCACAATTTATTTCATAAGATTGAATATCATAAAATTATGTGTCTGAAATTAAGTGTACGACTTTGAATTTCCAAATTCTGCTAAGAAAAAGGGGTTTGTCTTGTGGGAATACCAGCCTATGTATGTGTACGCTGCAGTGTGGCTGTGTTTGGAATTTTCACTATGTACCTGTGCATTTTTGTGTCTCTTATAGTTTATTTTCCCAAAGAAGTTCACTTTCGCCTAACTTAAGAGCAAATTCGGGGAGGCCAGTAACATCTAGAAGTTTTCTAAAATATCTAATTGAAGTTCAGCTGTGTGCTACTAACTGGCAGTTGCATTAAAACAAATCACATGGCATGCTGGAAACGATCGATCCCAATTGACTTCAGAGTAAACAATGACATTGAGAGAGGTGTGTTGTGTACCTGAGCTCTCGTTAATTTCGAAAACTCTTTTATGGTAGGCGGATATGCAAGTTTAAAAAGTAATATAAAATACAGTATTTCCATAAAAATGCATACAACCATTCCTTCGTTTTCTAATAGTAGTAAATTACTTATTTTTCAGATATAAATATAATGTAATTACAATCGAAATTACAGAAAAAAAGTAGTCTGGTAATAAAATATTCAGATTAACACTGAATTAATTTATTAATTGTCAACTGTTTAAAGATTTTAATTACATTTTCGTGTGGAATATTATCTACTGTTGTAATAATGCCACTTTTTAATTTTCTGTATAATTAATATCTGCATGTAAGGTATAGTGCATTATAAATTTTTTTAGTCACTACTATACGAAAAAATTTAAATGTAGGTAATTCGAAAGTAATCGCTGGGAAAATAACTAAAATACCAGAGACTTGTTGTTTTGTTCCCACTATTCCGTACAGGAATGTGACTGGACCTGCTGAATGTGATAGAATCAGAATCACTTACATTAGTTATGGCGAGTGACCACAGATGAAAATAGTATCAGAAGTATGATTAGTTTATGACTTACTGTAGAATCTCTGTCAATCCCGTTGGACATCGGCCATTATTGACGTCATGGTACCATGACCCTGACATATAGTGACCTTGAACTCTAGTGAATGACTTTGACCTCTGGTAACTTTCATCCTAATCTCAGTCATCTTTATCGAAAAAATTATATATATATTTAATTATTTCTGATTATTTCACCGCAAGATCTTCTTATTGTTAAAAGGTCACCACATTAAATGTTAGAAATTTATATTAATTAATATAAGTTATATATTTAACATATTAACAATACTTACTAAACTGGCTATTTATCTTTCAACTGCATGAAAAATCTAGACATATTATAAATATTCAATGTAATAAGTAATTATACAAAACAGCTACATACATTCCAAGTTCTATAAAGAATGTTAAAAATTTTACTTTAAATATTTTCCCACAGTAACGAACTTTTGCGATTTTAATAGATATTCGTGCTGTGTTAAATATATATATATTTTTTCTTTTTTGAACATACTTTTACTACCAAAATCTCACAAAGTGATTTTACTGAAATTTTAGGACAAAACTCTTCTTATATTTTATTCAGAAATAAAATAGATGTAAATAGGCGTAAGTAGAATATGTTTGGAGAGATCTGAGGCAAGCGGCACCCGGAATAGTAACCGAAGCCGGTTGTACGACGTGTTCCGACGTTACCCGACCGCCATATTATACCCGGGTGACCTGACCTTGCGTCTGTGACCATAACCCTGTGCCCGTGACCTTGAATGACCTTGAACCAAAAATAATCCCAAAAACTTAAAAAAATTAAAAAGCGCTAAAATGTTATAACATAAATTATAATTGTTTTTAATTAACTGATTTTAAAAATTTGGGAAAAAATTTAAATACATGCATGCAAGAGGTCTGCGGTTCGAAAAAAAGATGGAGCACACACCCTCCTGGCACGAAGACCATCAGACAACTGACCCCCATCAGTATTTTTTTCATTGGTAAATACGTCACGCCAATGCCCCCTCCAATCCAAAGCTCGACTCATTATTCGGGTCTTCTATGCCCCCTTAACCAACACCTCACATTTCTATTGGCCACCCCCTCCCTTTCCCAAATTTTTATTAGCTCTCGATGACACCCTTCGCCTCCTAAATCACTGCCAGTCTGTATTAGCAGTTTATTGGTCTTCATCTACCCGAAAAAACCATCACACAATTTATTGGTTTTACATCACACATGACCTCTTTCCATCTCTTCTCTCTCACCATTTTCTCACACCTTCGCTACACACACACACCTACCTCCCCCAGCCATCCCCAAAGAGACCCCCTTCTCACTCGCCAATCAGTTTAGCCTGTTTTCTACTGGGTAATTATTATGTTACCCTACACCCCACCACTGTATTCAATTTACTATCTATTCTACGCCCCATCCACCCAACTACCCCATACAACGAATCATAGTCCAACGTCACCTTATTACTCGCGATCACTCGAATCCCCACTCCCTCATCAGTTTTCCCACCATTTACACACTACAACTTAACCCTAACAACTACAACTAGACTGCGCTGGTGATTTCACGATGAAATTACATTTCTTGTTCGTCATGGGGTGTTGGTCACGTGGTATCTCGTCCTCTGCAGATAATTAATATAGCCAAAGTCACAACAAATCACAGTTCTTCATTTGATGTGAGAGGTGACAGATCGCACTCTCTTCCCAAATATTTCCAGCATTCAGTCTAATAAGTTATATTTTTTTATGTTTAATCTTCATAAAAATCCGCAGGGTATTATCGAACGTGCTCGTAATTCGTTACACATACATAAAAAAAACTGTGTCTAAAATTTCGAATACCAGTTCGTACCAGCAAGCAATTGAAGTGTAGGGTATAAAGATGAAGTGTTCGTTTAATGGTATGCCTACGACTATCATCCCGAATTAGGGCCTTATTCGTAGTTTTTTTTGTCCGCACTAAGGAAAAATCATCTTCCGACCAAATAGTTTCGTATTCAGATAGCCTTATCATTGCTAGTCCGGGGATCATCTTGCTTTAGTACAGACTAACTTTTAGTCTAGACTTAGGGTAGGACTAACGACGTAATATGGTCAAAAAGAAACATGGCGAACTAAAAATAAGAGAAGTTTGTTAATATCGCATGCAAGTAAAAGCTATATAAACTTTACGATACACAAACAATACGTTGAAGGCCATTTTCGTCAATCTGTTGAAGCAAAAATATGCCGATTTAATGGATTAAATGTTCCGTGAATAAAAAAAAATCATACGAGATAGGTTATTCAGGCGTTTCCGACCGTGCATTGCTATGTGATTTCCGATCGTCTAGGTGTACTCTATCTCTCCTGAAAGTTTGTAACCTCTGTACAGATACAACCTGTATGCATAAATGTAGAAATGTAGAAATATCAGATATAAATATACATTATAATAATGCTTATAATAAATCTAAAATAATTTTATATTTATATACGTATATTCATATGCCTACAAGCTTACTAATTTAATATATTATGTATACGGTTATGTAGTAATATTTTGAAGGAATTATTAATAATGTTTGAGGTATGGTTTTGAGGTAAAATTTTTGAGTAATGAATTTTAAGGTATGTTTTTTTTTTCAGGTATGATTTTTGAGGTATATGTTGAGGTATGAATTTTGAGGTATGTTTTGAAGTTTGTTTTCTGAGGTATGATTTTTGGTATGTTTTTCAGATATGAATTTGATTTGTCTTAAGATATGTTTTTGAGGTACTTTTTGAGGTGTATTTTAGGTTTTTTTGTTTGTTCTTTGAGGCGTGTTATTTGAAGTATCATTTTGGAATTTTTTTCTGTGGTATTTTTTTTTTAGGTATGAATATTGAGATATGTTTTTTTAGGTACACTTGTTGAGGTATGTTTTTGAGGTATATTTTTTATGTATGTTTGACATCTGGAATATTGATCTGAGTGTTCGGAACATTTGGTTTGCCAGCTTTTATGCTCATTTTACAAAATTGATTTAAATACTGAAAGATTGGTGGTATGGTGGATTGATGCCTAAGAAGAGCACATAAGAAAAAACTATAGCCTGAATTGGGCTCATAAATTCCAAGTTTCAAGGGTCATACCCTAAGAGTGAAGAGTGAAGAGATTAGGGTGGTTCTTAACATCGAGGTCTTGAGAGCCGATTAGGGTGATTGAGGTGAGCATGTAGCAGCGCCGGAATGAAAGAGTGATGGAAATGGGAGATCCCGAGAAAGCCCACCGACCAGCGGGATCGTCTGGCACGATTCCCATATGCGCAAATTCGGGAGTGACCCGGCCGGGGATTGAACCAGGTTCGCCTTGGTCTAACCCTATGAGTTTGCGAATAGCATCAACGACTATGTAGAGAGTCCAGATGGAATCAATCATAGTACCATCAAAGAAGAATTGCGGATATTGGTCGTAGGCATACCACAAACCGACACTTCTTCTCCTTACCTACACTCCAATTGCTGGCTGGTCCCAAATGGTATTCAAAATGTTAGGTATAGTTTTTATGTTTTCCATGTATGTATAATTAATTACGAGCACGCTCGATAATACCCTGCAGAATTTGATGGAAAGGCGAATATAAAATATAACTAACCACAATGAATGCTGGAAATATCAACTAAGAGAGTGCGATCTTTCACCTCTCGCATCAAACTAAGAACTGTGATTTGACGTGCCCTTAGCTATATTAATTATCTGCAGAGGATGAGATAAAATGTGGCCAACAACCAATCACGAGCGTTTAATGTGATGTCATTGTGGAATCACCAGCGCATTCCAGTAATAATGGTGAGGGTTGTGGTGTAGTATGTAAATGGCGGGAGGCAGAAGAAGGGATGGAGAGTCGAGCGAATGCGAGAAATAAAGAGGTGTCATGTAAGCACGTGATTCGTTGCAGGGGTAGTTGACTAGGTAGTCAATTGAATATAGTGGTGGGGTGTAGAGATAACAGAATAATTACACAATGGAAAACAGGCTAAATTGATTGAAGAGGTGTAGGGGGTTGTTTTGGTGTTAACTGGGGGAAGGAAGGGGGAATGTAGCGGAGGTGTGAGCAAATGGTAAGAGTGGTGTGGTAGAAGGGGGTCCTGTGTAAGTAAAACCAATAACATATCTTATAGGTTTGGGGGAAATGGGGACAATTAAAATGCTAACACAAACTGGCAGGACCTGGAATGGGAAAGGGGGGGTCAAGGAGAGCGAATAACATTTTGGGAATGGGACGGAGTGTATAGTAAATCTAATGAGATCATAGAGGATGACAATATAAATGTGTAATGTGTATAAATGAAATATTGGATAGCAGGGTGAGTGATGTGATTTATAAACCAATGGATCAATAATGTTGGTTTTCATTCGTCTGCTAGTTTTCATACCAGGAGATTGTGTGCTCCAACATCTTTGTTTTGAACCCCGGACCTTCTGTATATAAGTTTTTAAATGTTTTTTTTTTTTTTCAAAATATTATAAAACTATTATTTTTTAAAATTAATTTTCAATTTTTTATTCTTTTATAAATGTTTGAAACATTTATTACATGTTTTTATATTGGAAATTTTTCTGGTTCAAGATCATTCAATGTCATGGGAACAGGGTCAAGTTCACAGGCTTGGGGCGAAGATAATGATCACTCAGATACAATATTGCGGTCGAGTGACGTCACAAAATGTTGGCCGGCTGGCTGCGGCTCCAGTGCCAGGTGCAGGATGCCGCAGATCTCTCCAAATTACTCTACTGATATACAGAACCATTGCTGATATTTACAAAGTCTTCTTTAATGCAAAGTTTTGCACTGCACCATAATATAGTGCTTTTCGAAAAGAAATGCACAATGGCGTAAAAAAGTAACTGAACCTTACTGCAATGAAAAGATATCTTGAGGAGCAACTTGCCTAAGTGTTAAATAATACGCCTGTTTGCGGTCAATGTTAATACTTTTGGGAATGTATACTCATGTACAAACAAAGATGGTAATAAAATATTTATTTATATTTACAGATTTGCAGTGACTCCCTGGCAACAAACCTCACAAAAAATAGCCAAAAAAGAAATGCATCAAAGGCCTATGACTTAATTATAAAACACCAGTATGACACTACAAAGAAAATATTTCACAGGAAGCAATAACTCGTATTAAAGAGAACACTTAACTGTCGTACATGAGCAAAAAATACGAGACATTATCTGCCGTTACAGAACATTTGAAATCAGAGGTTAAACGTATAAGAAAATTAGAACTTGTGGTTTTGTCGTGATAATTCATTAGATCAATGTATTCATTATTATATTAAAATCGGTTTTAAAAACAAAAGCAAGTTAAAAATTCAATTAAATGCACAAAAGTTACCTTAATAAATTGATACAAAATTGTATTTTACTAGAATTTTATCAAATAACATACATAAAGGTGTTCTTGTAGGCATCGACAATGAAGAACAATTAAAATGTAAACTTCAGTTATAAAATCGGCTTAGAAAACAAATTATATTCTGGAAAATCAAAATCTGGGACGCATCATTAACAACTAATGTACCTCATTAACGTTAAACTGAAAGGAATTCATTTCTATCAAAATTTATTGCGAACGAACATATACAAAATACAAATTATTGTTTTAGTGGTGACGAGAACTTAATAAGTGAATTTAAACCTATTAAAGCACGGAATAAATGCTTAAAGAGACTTTCGATGAACCTGAGCTATTCTGGCGACACGTATACAATTTCTTGGTGACAAGGATGTAGAGGAGGGTTCCAGCAGTTGCTTCAAAAATACTGGGTAATCGGATATGTACGCGCACCGTTCCACCCAGAAAAGATGAATAACTCCAACGAACTGTAGTTGCTTGCACATTCAGAAAATAGTAGCAGCACTTGAACTACAAAATATGCTCCATGTATCTAAGATTCTCGAAACTCTGGGTCTTGAACCATCACTAACAATATACAAAGGTAACAAAATTAGTTAGAAGAGAGTTAATAACTTGTTTACGAATGAAAACGAATGATTAAAGTGATGTCACCAAGGAGACAATCAGACGAATGTCGTCACTCATATTTAAGTGACAAAATGAAACCGAATAAAAAGGTACCCAAACAAAACTAAGTAAATCATCTTCTCTGCACTACGTCATTAGGGTTGCTAGATTTTCAGGAAGGGAAAACAGAGCACGTGTTAGAGACACTGCGTTTTCGGCCCTTGTGCTTAATTTTGTTTTGTTCTTAATATTATTATCGGCAATGGATACAGTCCGTTTAAATACTCACAGATTACAAATGGTTCTCTCCATCTGGATTCTCCAATTACCTGATTGTCAATAGCCTTCCAAGTCACTCATATCAGCTCAACTCATCAAGACTGTCCATTGTCTTCGGCGCATTTCGTACCTGAAAACCGCTCTTAGTTTATTTTTGTAACGACATTATACCCCAATGAAATTAATTTCTTCATTTACTAGGAAACGTTTCGTCATAGCTTGTATATTATTTCCCACGAATATTTATCATGTAAGGTTTTACGCTTAAATACATTGTAAACCTGAAAGACTGAAAATTTAGCCAAATCAGTGAAAACCAGTGAAAATTGAGTGACTGATAATCAGTGCCTGGTAGCTAATTAATATGATGGCTGAATTTCACTGATTTATTTCTGATTACCACTGAATGTCGAGAATTCCACTGCCATAAGTCACTTGTTCACAGTTAATTTGCTTGATTTGCCAGTCGGCATTACCTTATAAATTTACTTTCATTGAATGTTATTTAACTTATTGATATCACTGATTCGGGCTTAGAGTGTAATAATTAAAATTATTATCTTTCATTGGAATAGACTTATGGTAATATTCCAAGAATGTAATAGATTGATATGGGTCGTTTCTTCTAAGAACCGCCTCTCTCTGCATATCTGACTAAATTGTTGACTCCGAAACACTAGTATGAAATGTTGCCTTCATAAATGCCGACATAGATGGATTGTTTGCCACTGCTTCGTAATGGACCTAATGGTGACGCGCACCGTCAAATGGATAACTTTATCATTTTATGGAAGAATATTAATAACACCGTATATAACGGAAACATTAACTGAATAGAATGACGCTAAAATTAAGTAGAAAATATTACTCTAAATGCTATGTTTTTTGTGACTAAGATGCTTAACGTTTTTCTAACTGAGTAGTATATTCACCCGTACTTGACTATTTGCTTTGACTAATACCCAAAACTTTGCATAGCCAGTTACTGTCACGTGTCCAATGGCCATATGAAAACTTTATTTATTGTCGAGTTGGATTTGGTCCTCGTACTTAAAATACTAACGTTTTGGACAACATTGTACGGACAGCTGAAAATTAAATAAACGTTTTGCACAAAAATTGTTAAAATAATTCGTATTTTCAAGATGTAGTTTCACTTTTACTTGACTACATACACCTATAGGCTGGTCACACTTATTTGAAACCAACCTTTAAAAAATATTACTTCATCTACCTGCATATATTTTAACAGGCACACTGTCTGGCATGCGTTCAGTAAAGTTGGTAACGACGTAAGGAAAATAGTTCCATGTATTGACGTTGAAAAAGTGTTAGATAAACATATGTATTTACTGAAATTATTAATTTGGCTTTCAGTTTTTTAATGCATAGACACTGAAGAGCCAAAAAAACTGGTACGCATGCCTAATATCGTGTAGGGCCCCCGCGAGCACGCAGAAGTGCCGCAAGACGACGTGGCATGAACTCGATTAATGTCTGAAGGTATGCAGGAGGCATTGAAATCTGCGCCAATTTGAGAAAGGGTTGCACGTCTGTCACGTTTAATGATTCTCGTCATTCGTCGTTTGTCCCGCTCGTTCACTATCTTTTTCCGGCCGCAGCGATGTTCGAAGATTTGATGTTTTACCGCATTCCCGAAATTCACGGTACACTCATGAAATGGTCGTACGCGAAAATCCACATTTTATCGCTACCTCGGAGATGCTATGTCCCATCTCTCGTGCGCCGACTATAACATCACGTTCAAACTCACTTAAATCTTGATAACCTGCCATTGTAGCAGCAGTAACCGATCTAGCAACTTTGCCAGACGCTTGTTGTCTTATATAGGCGCTGCCGACCGCATCGCGTTACTCTGATTGGTTCCATACCTCTGTTATTTGCATGCGCACGCCTATAGAAGATTTTTGGCTCTCCAGTGTAATTGTAACCGTTATGAAATATGTGAAAGGTTTATTTTTCTATTAATTTCTCAGTTTCGCTTGGCCGACGCATGAATAAAGTGATCAGGCCCATGACGATGTTGGTTTTACGTATGTTGGATTAATACATAATGTGCATACAAGTATATAAGCTTACGAAAGTGATCAGTACCGTTAACAGACTATACGCATATGGCTCCTATTCTCATGTATAAGGTTATGAATGTATCTTCAAGTTGTTTGCCAAATTAGGAATTTGTAAACGGTTTAAAGTGCTATTTGCGAACGAAAAAGTATCATTTCGACCTGGGCACCTATATACCACACTGTTACCGTGGTGAGAAGAATCAAAAGACATATATTTATATTAATGTTGCAGTGAGACCGTGTGCCAAGGCCTGGACGTTTACTCGCGTGCCAAACTACGAGCTAGTGGTATCCAATTCCATAGATGTACACAGCGTGCGAAGCAGACGACAATGCATGGATGAATGTTTGGCGGAGACGAGAATCGTTTGCAGGTAGGCCAACTTTTTCATTTTAAACAGGGTAGATTATAATTTGCTTTGATGAAATATCAATATTAATTTTAAGTGTGTATTATTGGTTACAGTACTTAGCTTTACATTCCCGGCTACAACGGATGTGCATTTATATCCTTCTAAAAATTTATTCTGATAAATCATTATAGAAACCTTAATTTAATACACACATAACTAAAATTTGATCATGTAAACTTCTTACAGTCTAAAAATATTATTTGGGCGAAGATTCAATTTTTCTCTAGTTAAGAACCCCGAAAAGCAAACAGGAATAAAAAATTAGTCTATTTTTGCAGTAGGAATGCGACATTCTGAGAAACTCCTTGATTCCTACATTACAGAGCTTCATGCATTCTTAAAAATAACTAACTATATAATAGTGTACACGTTGACTTACTCTTGTAGCCGAAAACGGTCTCTGCACTGCTCATTTTGGCTACTTATTACATGTTAATAAATCGTATTTTATGTTAGTAATGGTAACCACAACCAAGAATACTAAACCGTAATAGTATAAACTTGGTGGTAGAAATTTAATTCCCCATGAGACACAAAAAATATATTACATGACGTATGTTTCATATGTGTTTTATGGCAATGAAAATACTTTCGGTTGAAGAAATCAGAAGTTTCAAAAATATTTTATTTATTTAGAATTATTGCCTATTTCCCAGCTTATTCTATATATCGTCATTCTGAGCTGCCTTGTCGAACCATTTTCAATTAGCTGGGATACTGTGTGCCCAAACGATCTCTCTTTCGGCACATGTAATTCTCACCATGGGCACTGTTATCTAAATACACTACATGTTACCACAATGAAACGAGTCAGTAAGTATTATGCCATTCGTAGCATTAACCCATGCGCTAACATAAATATTATACTGTGATACAATAGTGTGATCTGTAGTAGGTTTATGCACCGTATGTGTCACGCATCTGTATCATCTCGTCCATCTGCTGCGTCCATCTTCAGTGTTTATCATTTTTCCGAACACTCTCATTCAGGTCATATCCTTCGTGCAGATTCATCTCTAGCGGAATTTTGCTGCTTGTAAACACATCGGTACCCGCCGCAAGCGAGATGTTTCCTTTCAGCAACTGGAGTTACCAACACGTTCGATTCTGACCTTTGCTCTCTAACATACATTTTACATTGCAATTCTACAGCTCATAGATAAAATATCAGCGTGTATTAAATAGTTTTTTTCGTTTAATGACACTTACAATGGGGGTGATTAATGTTTAATTTGATTTACTTGCGGATTATATTTGTTACGAGATAAGAGATCCTAATTATCATTGAAGAAACAACTTCATTTTTTATAAAAACATATTATAGAATTTACTATATACTACGGCAGCGTGACAAATCTTGCATACTTACCTATTCTTGATATGCTTTTTGTTGAAATAAACAAAATATTTGCACACATAACTATATGAACTATGATAAGGCTGTGAATAACAAGAATTTTAAATTGCAGTTACCATTCACAGACGAATATCAAGGATTACGTTATTAGTTTAACAGGTTGTAATTCCTATAATTTCTGGGTTGAAAAAATTATTTGGTTTAAAACATATTAAGTAACTCTATTTTTGCATGTGTTATTGTTCGAACCCTCGTCTTTTATAGCAACCGTAGTGCATAGCCCTACTTTGCAAAAAATAGTAGCAATATTTTCCATGTTACAAAAATATTAAAATTGTATTTAAAAAATATTACGTTTAAACCAATATGCTGTAAAATAATGTAGTCTGCTTACATTATAAAGCGAAGTATTATTATGTTATTTTGATGTAATTTCTTTAATTCGTTGCACTGAACAGTACGCAGATTAAAAATAATTTTAAAAAACGAAGTGTTAGAAATTTCAACCCACAAGCAGATTAAAAAATGTTTAACAAAATTTGGCACTGTAGATAGGAATTGTAATACAATTAATTGATTACAACGTCAAGACAAATGGCTCATTTACTTGGGCAGAATAGTACGTTAGTCTAGTACATTTTGTACATTATTGAAAGACCCCTACCACGGATATCTGCTGCAATATAGTCTGGTATGGGGTCATTAAGTTGCCGTATGTTATTCTGTGGAAGATCATCTCGCAGTTTCAAGTACCTCTCCAGATGATGCAGAGAGGTTAATGGATGAAGCCGCAGTACCAACTGGATAATATTTATGTTCTATTGTCAACAAGTCGGGAGACCGGGTTGGCCAAGGAAGGGTGTGGACAGCACGAAGACAGTCCTGGGTAACTTGTGCGTTGTCTTAGGTAAGCATTTTCCAATTGTAAAAATGTACATTGGAGATACACCAATAAGAGCAGTATATGAGGCCGCAGCATATCATAAACGTGCCGCTTTGGTGTTGTATATTTCTGATTTCTACCAGGCAATACCAAGAATTATAAACCACTGAACCTCACATTATTATACCACCATTTCAGGCGTCGAGACATTAAACAATGAAGCCCAGATTTGGGTGCTGCGCAATGTCCCTCCATCCTCGAGTAGAGTTTTCATCCATGTTCAGGCCAAGTCTGGATACGTCACTAACGACGATGAATCGCCATTCCCCGTTTGTACATGTCACCCGATTATAACAAAACTACAGACGAATCCACCTTTGTGGTGTTGTCTATAGAAAATAGAGTAAGTGACGTCGGTAATACAAGCATTTTTCTGCAAGTTACCCCACAATAATGCGGGTGGATACAGGAGTCACTTGTGGCGCTGCTGCATGTCTCTGAATGGTGGAAAGAAACACTGTTGCATGAGTCCGCGTCTGGCAGACTATGACACGTTCCTATCTTCTTTTGGCTCAGAAACTTCCCGGCGCACATGTACGTCTTCACGTTCTCAAAACTCCCAAAAACATAATTAGAATGATTATGGCGGATTTGGCACATCGGCGTTCGGCGTCGGAGCTTGGAGCTGTTCATGCTCTGTCATTCCGGTCAGCGGGCGGCCACCTTGTCCATCATGTTGGAACCAGGGGACCTTAACATTGGCCTTGGCCCCTGTAACATTTGACCTTGAAAAGTAAATAAATCCCAAATAATTTAATCCCAAAAAATCCCAAAAAAATATTAAAAACTAAAAAAATTTACAAAATTTTATTTAAAAAATACTTAAAATTTATAAACAAATTATTTTTTTATTTATATAATGAAAATTTCTAATGTTTGTGCTCAGAAGGGACGGGGAGCTTGAGCCGACCGGCTGCCATGTTGTAACATCACCCGACCGGCATGTTGGATGTCGGTGACCTCGAACTTTGACCTTGACCCCATTGCAATGACCTTGAATGACCTTGGACACAACATTTTGCTAAATTGTTTTAAAAATTTTCAAAAAAACCTATAAAAACTAATCAAAATTATTTTAAAATATAAAAAAATAAATGACAAATATATTTAAACATTTTATAAAATATTAAAATTTCGAATATTTCGGCTTAGAGGGGATGGGGAACTTAAGTCGACCAGCCACCATGTTGCCACCCAATCACCATATTGAATCCAAGTGACCTGGACCTTGACCCATGACCTTGACCCTATAACCATGACCTTAAAGTAACTTTAAAACAAAAACTAGAAAAAGATGGAAATGTTTTTTAAAAATGATAAAAAAATATTTTTTAAAATTTATAGAAAAACTTACATTTCCGGGGGTTTCCTCACCACCATATCCAGCAGACGACTGACCCTCACCAATGTTTCTCATTGGTTGGTTACTTGTGTTCGCTTCGAAACCTAAGAGTGATTTTATTAGTTGATTATTTACGCTCGTTCGACTAGCAACCAATGTTTCTCATTGTAATAACATTCCCCTCCCTTACCCCCTCACAGCAAGTGATGTCGCCAATACCTCCTGCTACATCGATGGGTATTGTTTTCGCAGACGATTATGGCGAGACAGTTAATGCTAATAACGGAATGAGAGACCTACGGGAAATGATTGAGTCGGTATGTGTGGAATATATGTACATTTGCAAGGCGTTCGCGTGAAGTCGACGAACTTTAAAATAAATGGTTGTCAGCTATAAATACTGATGATGACCATGTGACTCCTACAAAGAAAAGTAAACTCTATATTGAGGATGAAACATAATGTGAGGACGATCATGAAGACAGCATTGATGATAATGACTATGGTGACAGTGTTGATGCTGATGAGAAGGATGATGATTCCCTCGACGTTCCCACACATTTCACCAACGAGTTACCTTCGATAAGTGATGCGAAGAAGGCAGACGGCTTCAAGAATGTCCGTTACATATTTCCCGAAGGCCCAAATGAAATTGTCGATAGACTCAGATATTTGATTGAACTGCAAACACGCGGCGATCTCTCACGCATTGTTGAGATATCTTCAACAATCGATGAACTAAAGGATCGGGGTTCCATCACGTGAGAATTAGATACTATCCATGATTTTAAAACATCTGAGAAATTTAAATATCAAATGTACAAAATAATTAGATTGATTGAATGTATATAATAAGTAAATAAATACATATTACTGTGTGTTTAATTTCTTATACTGTCCCTTCTGTTTCTCTAAAAGACTAATCAATTCGGTGGTGTAAACAATCGTTGCGAGAGTATGTTTAGGATAATATTTATATGAGCATTAGCAGGAAGAGGGCTATAGTTTGATCTGACGTATTATGTCTTACTCGGGTCGTTTAAAGTAGATGGGTTCTATATGGCGAACGAATGAAATAAGAAGAACGCATCTAGTTGGTTGGCCTGGTCAGTTGGCTTGTTAAGCTAGTACTACCCTTTGGTATGGTCAGCTGTGGTATAGATGATTTGCGAACATTTTGCGAATATTTTGTGCGAAGAGGTTAGCTACGAGACTCTTATTAGAGACTTTTTTCGAGATTGTCTATCATCATTTGTATAGGTAGGTGGTATGGCGGGTTGATCTTGTCGGTTGTTCTAGTCACGTTTTGCAGAAACTGTTCTCGTCAGGATCTACTCTTGTGCTCATTCAATCTCGCCAGGAACCAGTCTTGGGTGGAGATAGTCTTAGGTTGAGTTAGTCTTAGGTGGAGTCAGTCGTTGGCTAGTATGGTTATTTGGTATGGGTCCTGGTTACCAGCTAGAAAATAGTCAATTATATGGACTGTGATTTTTCTAAATTTTTCAAGTTCTATGTAATTGGGGTGAAGGACAAGGTCGACAACAACCAACATGGTGGTTAAATAGACAGCTCATCTGGTGGCGAAATCGATAATTAATACACTAACATCACCTAAGTGATGAAAAAGTAAACAAATACAAACGAAAAAATAAATATCGTGGGTGGTGTGCATTCGACAGAATGAGCAAATGTGATTGGGTAGGGGAGGGTAATGTTAATACAATGAAAAACATTGGTTGCTGGTAAAACGAGCGTGAAAACTCAACTAATGAAAAACACTGTTGGGTGGCGAAGCGAACACAAGTAATAAACCAATGAGAAACATTGCCGAGGGACAGTCGTCTGCTCGAAATGGTGCTGAGGGAACCTTCGGAAATGTAAGTTTTTTTTTATACATTTTGAAAAATATTTTTTTTTGTAATTTTTAAACACATTTTCTATTTTTCTCCAGTTTTTGTTTTCGAGGTAATTTAAAGTAATGGTTATAGAATCAAGGTCATGGGTCAAGCTCAAAGTCACTTTGATTCAATATGGTGGTTGGGTAACATGGTGGTTGGTCGGCTTTAGTCCCGCATCCCCTCTAAGCTGAAACATTTAAAACTTTAATTTTTATAAAAGGTTTAAATAAATTTGTAATACAATTTTTTATATTCTTAAATAATTTTAAGTGGTTTTTTGGGAATTTGTAAAACAATTTACCGAATTTTATGTAAAGGGGTTAAGGTCTAAAGTCAAGTTTACAGACATCCAACATGGCGGTTGGGTGATGTTACAACATGGTAGCCGGTCGGCTCCGGCTCCCCGTCCCCTCTGAGCACAAAAAATCAAAATTTTAATTTTATAAGTTTTGAAATAAAATTTTTAATAAGTTTTAATAAATTCTAAATAATATTTTTATAAAATTTTATTAATTTTTTATAATTTTAGGGAAGAACGTTTTGGAATTTAGGGTTTTCTAGGTCAAATGTCACCGGGGTCATGGTCAAAGATCAATGTTGAGATTACCTGGATCCGACATAATGGACAAGATGGCCGCCCGCCGACCAGAATAACAGAGCATGAACAGGTCCGTGCTCTGACGCCGAACGCTGATGTGCCAAATCTGCCATTATCATTATACTAACGTTGCATATTTCCCGTCGTATTTGTCAAGGTGTCAAGAAGTTTGATAGAGCAACTAACCTTTCTCTTGTAATCCAACGATTCAGTTTCACTCTAACTTTGAAAGATAGTTCATACCTGTATCAAAAGTATTGTTGAGTTATACTATTTACGCACAGATATGCAGTTACTTCGGAAGCACGCTGATTATATTGCACACAGTTTTGTCCTACGATCGTTCATGTTACCAGGGTTATGGCAGTTTCAGCGCCCCTTGTTGGCAGTTCAATGCGGACAATCGTAGTAAACCTTAAATCTAATTCAGTATTACGTGTTATGGTGCTTTTATATCAACTTTTGTTTCTGCTGGATCATGTATTCTGAGTGCAGCTGTTTTTATGGCAAGAAGTGTATTTTGGTCAATTACCCTTAGTACATGCTATAATTAATGATAAGTCGATAATCGTGTTCCAGTCATTTTTTTATTAATACTTCACGTTAGTTATGTCTCAAATTCAATACATTGCAAAAAATGCATATGAAAAGCAAATTTTCACAAAGCTTGTATACAGCTTGAGGCGCTAACTGTACTCCCAAAATTAGACCGACAAACTTCGGGAGGTGATTCTTTATGATAAAGTAAAAGAAAAACATATGGGGATACTTTATACCTAAAAAGAATATTAAGGGAGGTATGAGCCCTTAAGAATCAATATTTTAAACTGTATTCTTACAAAATATTGGTAGCGAAGTAAAATGAAATTACAGCTCTCCGGACATTGTTTTATGTTATCGGGATCTTTATCGTAAGAGCTAACCCTCATTAATATCTCCCTTCCTAATGAAAAAAAGGGGTGGCCACCCTCGTATTGCAGACAACTTTCTGACCGTCAGGAATTATGAACATTTGATGTTTGTTTACTGAGAAGTACTACCTAATTTAAAAGAAAACAAGGCCCTCTTATTACAACTTCCTAGGTACCACCGTTTTCGTTAAAAACGCACATAAACTACTACTGCAGTGATACAATGCCGAGCCCTTGAAGACAAGTGTGCGTTTCTAACTAAAATGGCGGTTCTTAGGCAGTTGTAACAAGAGTGCCATTTTTGTTAATTATGTCGTACTTCTCAATAAACAAGTATCAAATGTACATAGTTATCCTGATAACATAAAACAATGTTCGGACAGTTGAAATTTCATTTTATTTCGTTACAGTTATTTTGCAAAAATACCCTTTAAAATAAAAATTTCAATGGCTCACATCTCTCTTAAATATTTTCTTTTGGTATGAAGTGTCCCACATGTTTTCCTTTTACTTTTTCATAAAGAATCACCTCCCGAAGTTTGTCGGTCTAATTAATAATCACCATGTATCTTTATAATTTAATATAGTGCCAAATGTTTTGTGTTTTAAAATACATGTTTTATATCTCAATACGTTACGTGTTTCAGATCAGCAACATACTACCCAAGAGAAAGATTCTGTAAGCTAAGTGCAGACACAAGGCGTACTCAACATGAATATTTTAAAAGAAGTATTTCTGATGCCGACTACATGGAGAATGAATGTGCTCCACGTGAGTTGGTGCGGTTTCCTATTACTTCATATTAGTTTCAGTTATGCAGGATATAGTGATTCATTGAAAAATCACTATTTAAATTTTTTTATATTTTATGATAAACACTGAATGAATTATGTATGTAATTTAGGCAGCGAATGAGGAAGACAAGAGCCATATATGAGAGTCGTGTTAAAATGACTTAAATTGTTTACGTAATTGTCGTTGGCTGGTAGATTTTATTGAAGTTGCTTCATTTCCACTTTTATTTGCCTCTCTTCGCTTTTCCACATTAAATTTTTCACATTAATTGTTTTCATCCGTATTGCCACTGAAGACTTCAAATGTTAAGCGCAGCCAAACTCTCTCACACATGCATTTTATTCAATTATAGTTAAGTAAGAAATTTTTATGTTCAGTACAACCAAAATACTTTATCCTTAGAACCTACTACATAGAAAATATTGAAAATTCCGATATTGCCGTTTCGACGATATTTATCCACAATTCTAACAGCTTGCATAATTTTCATATGTTGCGTACTATTTAACATGTATGTATGGAGATCTCATTTCTAACTAACTAAAGTAATAAAATACAGTTTCAAAATTCATTAAAATTTTTAAACTGTAAATATAATTATATATTTCATAAAGTAATGAGTTGTGTCCTGTAGAGCCCAGGCACTGCTTTATTTAGAAGGTTATACTATGTATGGCAAAATTTAATTGATTTCATTAGCCGAAGGAGACAATGAAATTATATTAAAAAGTACTTAAATTAATCAGTTTCCCACAAAACTCTTTACATCCGCACTGCCTTGTGGGTGGACCACATTTATGAATGTCCGCTTGCGAGCAATTAAAGTTATACTCACAGTGGTAACGCACTCCTGGGTCACTGTACCATATCAAGAATATCCTGTCTTTTCATGAAGCTATACAAACACACACTCTGTTGTCAAGCTCTTCCAACTTTCATTAACATGGTACAAGATCCACCACTCGCGAACTCTGTGTTCTGGAACTTAACATATTTGCTCTCCTTCGAGCGAAGCAGTGCAGTGGTGAAATACTTAATGAATACAGGTTCGGGAGAACCGGGGTTTAGATTCCCGGCCTCAATCTTGTTGTTGTGTAGGTATTGCCCCTACAAAGCGCAACATGCTTCGGAGACGAGTTCGCTGGACTTCGAACAGCTGGACGAGTTTGAGAGAGATCGCACTGTAAGGCTGCAGGAAGCAGGGTGGTCATTTCGCCATACTGCACATCATACGTATTGTGTGGATATTACCATATCATACTGTTGGCTTTAGTGGATAGAAGAAGGTACGCACACACGAAACGTAGGATCTGTGAGACTGCCACGAACCATCCAGAGGGAGAACCGGCGGATTGTCCGATATACACGGAGTGCCCCAACCGCCACGATTGTAGACATTAAGCGAGCCGTAATGCCCACCCCGCAACATTCTGTGAATGCCAGTACCGTTGGCAGACGGCTGCACGACGCAGGACTACGTGCACCCATGTTACAACGACTGCCTTTAAGACCACATAAACCTTGCCACAGACTGCGATGGTATCGTGACAGACTGTTATGGAGCCATACAGAATGGTAGCAGATATCTTCAGTGATGAGTTCCACTTTGTATTGGTGGCAACAACCAACTCATGCGTGTGTAGAGGAAACTTGAGCAGTGCGAAGATGAAAGGTTTGTTGACACATATAACAAGTCCAGGTAGCCTGGTGTTTTGGTGTTGAGTGCGATTTCTTTCAATGCCCTATCACAGTTCGTCTTCATTAGCGGCACTTTGACAGCCCGACTGTACATTCATGAGGTCCTGCAACTAAGGGCCTGCCATTTCTGAACGCCCACGCTGGTGCTGTACTCCAACAGGACAACTCTCGTTCTCAAGCCAGTGCTGTCTCAAGAGCGTGCCTTGAAGCCATGGATACTGAATTATGGCCTCCAATTGAAAACGTGTGGAATACTGTTGGCTGCACTATCGCGACTCCAAAACTACCGCTAAATCTGTAGTAACTGCAAGAAAATATTAAAGTTGCATAGCATGGATTATCGGAGTACACTGTTAGGAACCTCTACAACTCCATATCACATCATCTGGCCGAATATGTTCGCATACATGGCGGCCATACGTAGTAATGAAAGACGAATATGTAGCGCAATAAATTTTGTCATGCCAGTCTCAATTTGTAATTATTACTTTTTTTGGTGACTTTCACCTTCCTTCCGAATAGCATTGCAATACGACACTTACTTGTGGGTGCAACTATTTTTGACAATGAGTGCATGATTGGCGTTTGCGCCACGATTCTTTTCCCAGTCCATACTGCCCCACTTTGGATGATTGTTCATTTGTCTCCAAGGCAACGCAAGGAGACGTCGAGATTTTGAATTTGGAAGGAAGCACATTGTCCAGCTTTCTACCCACAGATGTCAGTTATCCGGTATGTCACAAGTTGCACGCTGGGGCAAACGGCAACAAAGCTTGGCAGAAAATATAAAAACGAAAATGGACCAGGTTCGGATTAATTGATGATTCTGAGTGGAGGGGAATCTGACCCAACCTGTCGTAGCATGTCGCGCTGTTCGAGCTTTCCAGCTACCTGGTAGAGCCCTCAGTTCACGCACAAGTCTGCTGGTGTGTTCACGCTCGTGTTGGTAGTTTAAATGCAACGTTTGTTTATGGTGTTTCCTAGCCAGTTAACGTAAAGAGAAGCAAAGATGTGGCGGTGGACCCGTCTACGTCAGGTATGTGATGCTATTGTAGCAATAAGAAAGAACGTTTTAGATGCTCTAGAGATATACTGTAAGTCTACACATAATGCACGTGCAAATGTAAATATACGTGCGATCTAGTTGAAAGCGTCACATTTTTGTTAAGTTTCAAGGGAGATCAAGCATCGAGCCTTGTTTTTCTGTGTTATGTAATCGTTACAAAATACTGAGAGCACTTGTTTTTTCCCGCTACTTTGTCCTACTTCCTTCGCTAGGATATATGTTTTGGAAACAACATAAAAGCGAAATAAAATTTAATCAGATTATATTTTATCTAGACATGTGTTTATTGCAGGTATGAATTGTAAAATGTTTCTATCACGAGGAAAGAACTCCTAGATAAAATGAGACGTTCTGCGAGCGGCAACATTGGTACTAAATTGAACTACTTAGGAAAGAGCTCACGAAAAGAACCAAGTGTACGTCAAAAAACTTTAACGACTTGAAGCAAGAATTGTTTCACTTAAAGTCTCAATATATGTGCCGTTGGATGATAGCCCAATGAATATAGGAAACACTTTAGAGGCGTAATAATGAATGGCTTGAGTCTTCAATTTAATTTTTCAGTATACAGGATATAAATGTGGTCGACAGGAAAATTCATTTAAAGTGAGCTTTGAGCGCACGAAACGACAGAAAACCCAATAATTGAGGGAGTCTACACCAACAGCTGTTATGACATTCACTGCTCAAATGATTTTAAGAGCTACAGGTCCCACTTCGCCTGGTCATCGTGAAAAAATCATTTGACAAAACTTACGACCTGCATCTACAAGATACTGTAGGCCTCTCAAAATAGAATTTATTAAGGGATTTACAGAAGCATCGATTGATGAGAAGGAAAGAGTTGATGAAGAAATAGGAAACATCAAGACAATTAATGTTCTGATCCAACACAGACACACGGAATTCTGTCACAATTTACTCTTTGCCATGATAGACTGCGAAGTATGTAATACTCTGACGCAAACCAAGTCAACGCAAAGATGCTTCCTGGGTGGCGCTATTCGAAGTAATTAAATAACGTAGCGGAAATGATTCGGAGGGAAATAAATATAAACAACCTTGAATTCAGCATGTCTGTCTTACATGGGTGGATTCGCATGTTCGAGTTATTTTGAGAGATTTGGGCGGCTCTTAACAACGAGGTCTTGAGAGCCGATGAGGTTGAAATGAGATGAGAATGGAGCAGCGCTGGAATGCAAGAGCAAGGGAAACGGGAGATCCTCGATAAAACCCACCGACAAGCGATATCACCCGGCACGATTCCCACTTGCGAAAATCCGGGGTGACATAGCCGGGGATTTAACCCGGTTCTCCTTGCTGGGAAGCGAGCAATCTAACCTCTCAGTCACCATGGCCCCCGCATGTTCGAATGACTTTTGCATTTGGCTTATAGATTGTCAATGAAGAAGTTTAATCTCAAGGAAGTGACAAAGACATTGTAACCGCAAACAATGCTCGGATTCAGAAAGAGTTTCGAGAACACTGTGGTCTGATTGTAGACCAATCTATACCAGGCTTCGGCAATACGAATACCTAAAATACAGCAAGGCGCTTGTTTAAAAACCATGACCTCTCTGCTTAAATCACAAACATAGAGAGATTTGTCATTAAGAAGATACATATAATAATATTTATTGTATAATGTGGACAGGATATTGATGTTGGCACATTTTGGGCTAACACTCATAACAAGCAAAGTACTTTGTTGAAAGGTATCCATGGTACAACATGCCACCGACAGTACATAAGTATTTCATACACGGTCCGGACGTTATCCCGTCAGCAATGCTTCCATTTGGACAATTAACAGAAGAAGCCCAGGAAGCCCGCAATAAAGATTTTAAGGCATAGAGATTGTAAGGCATACCAGACAATGTAGCCGAGAAAAACCTAATCATGATTTGTTTAACCGCTTCCTTTTTAAGTTCAGATCCCATTATATCCACTAAAAGGGCAATCAGAAATAAAAATATGCAAAGCCTTCCGAAAGAAGCACAAGAGTTGTTGATTAATGCATGTGATGATGATGAAGATAAGGACGCTGACAGTCACGATGCTGATGAAACTGAAGATCTGATGGATGTATCCAACTGATGGTGATGATAGTGAAGATGAGGATGTTGCTAGTGACAATGCCAATGAGGATGCTGATGAAGATGAAGATCTAGTGGCTGTATCCAATTGGTTGTGATGATAGTGACGATAAGGATGTTGCTAGTAACAATGCCGATGGGTGTGCTGATCGAGATGAAAATCTGATTTAATTCAATTCGTTTACATTTATTGCATTTTGATTATTTGTGGTTATGATACAATCATTGTATATTATGTTTGTAATAACTTGATCGCAAATTATTTAAAACATATTTGTATCTTTTAAGGCGCTCTTACTAGTCCTGGACACGTGCAGTGTTGTTACGTCGGTGTTTTAATCATTGCTGACTATATGTAAATGCTTTGTTCTCCTCGGAATTCAAATATATCTACATGGCGATTGCAACATTTTCTTTGACATTACCTTATATTTATATTGGTATACAGTATGGAGGATTTGATTCACTACTTGAATTAATGACACGAATGGAGACTTCTTGCCCCAGTGTGCGTCGTAACTCACCCCACCAGTTTCCGTTCATCCATCTCTTCTCTTTGCTCCACTCGTCCGGATACCCTGGCGTGTGCAAATCACCTGGGACGAAGGTGACCAAGAATGGGTCCGGCGATAGACCTCGCAGAACGAAAGTGCAATAAATTGATTTTTTGTATATGTTTACATAGCAATTTATATTTATGGTTGAAGGCACGTTGATGGCATGAGCGAATTTGTGAATTTTGAATAAAAGAGAGAGTAATTAAAGGTAAATAGATATATCTAAGTGAAAGGAAAAATTTATGAAAAGTGACCGGTCAGTTTGGTCCATCTCGCTCGGCTTGGCGTCCTGCAGAGAAGAGATCGTGCGCAAGGTGTTACGGTGCCCTTTATCATCCGAAAATCGAGTATTAGTGGCCTTGTTCTCAGTATGGTGGAGGGGAATGTTTCTATCAAATCATCTGGCAAATAGCGTACCGATTGCTGTAATCTGCTGCCTACTGGTGTGGTAACAATCTTATGTGAGGAGCATTCATGCAGGTTGCCGAACTAAAGATTGCCCACGCCATTATAATAGAAAGTCAAGAAAATAAGCAAGTACGTTAATGTTTATGTATTCTACAACGTGTGAATAAACATCACCGACAAACTCCGGGAGGTGATTCCTTATCAAAAATTAGCTGTACAATATGCACGACATATAGTCTGATGCCTTTAATTAATGATGTACACGTTCTTAAAAGAGGAGGTAAAATCCATGATTATTACAAATAAAACATATAGTACCTGATAATAATCTCAGAGTTCCGGTATAATGTGTATTCAAACAAAGATGTGCAATCCATGATAATTTGGTTTGCCATTTTCAAAACCTTCAATGAGAAAATAAGGGTTGGCACCCTTCTTGTGCAAAAAAATATGAGACCATTCGGAATATCCGATGATTTATTTGCTGACGTAAGCAGTATGATTAATTTAGAACAACATATGTGCCTTGTGTTATTACGCTTTACCCCACGGTTTCCTAGAAAATTTATGTTTAATGTTCTAAACAGTGAATGTGTTATGCCTGCGACGTAGGCAACACGTTCAGAATTTTACCCCACGTAAAATTAGATTAAAAAGAATGGCGATTTTGGAGCAAATCAAGGGCAAAATTAATAACGTTAGCTGAGAATGAACTGTAAAAAATCAAATTTGCTTAATTTTCAGCCTATTAGCACTTAATAACACCCCTGGGATGTATTGGTTGTAAGCCAGACCAAACCACCCAAAAAAACACTACAAAGCTATTCACACTGCTGAAGGAGGAAATCCAAATGGTTGAGAGGTTTCCGTGAATGGTAACAGCAGCAATAGGGGCAAAGTACAGTCTTTTACTCTATCCATGTGACGATGGCAGCTTATATAACTCCGTATGTTCGCGCGTTTGGAAGGTTTTAGGTCGTGTAGCCAACCACGAACACGCATGTCATGAGCAAACAGCTGTCAGAATCACGCCCCTTTCGTGTTCGCACTTTTACTTTTTAAAAGCAATTTTAGTTACGCGCGCGTGTGGGTGTGTGTGTATATATATACACGTGTGTATGTATATATACTATTTGTAGACATACATATTAGTACGTATGGTATTCTATACAATTAGCATTAAATGTTACAAAAATTAATATTTTCTGTCCGCTTTTCATTTACTTTGCTCTTTTTTTTTTAACTTGGTCAAAGATAAGCCGTGCCCGCCGCGTCCACCATCTTGTAAATACTGATTACCTGATGCGTTCAATCCTAAATCAAACAACAAATAAAACAATTTCCAAGTTCAATGCATTTAAACTATTGTGTGCATACAGACGATGTTCGTATTATATAGCATTAATAGACGTAACAAATAATTGAAATTACTACGTTTGACCTTAAAATATACAAAATACTGTCGTAACTATTTTCTTATACAAACATGCGGTAAAGAGACAATCCCGCTAATGGCGTGAACGTTGTAACTTTCTGCTGCCACTTTGGAACTGATAATGAATATATAATTTTGGCACCATACCAGAGTATTTTAAAGTTAATAAAAATTAATGTTTTGTGATTAATGGTCAAACCACTTATGTTACTATTACACTCATTATTGCGCAGATCAATACAAGACAAAAGAAACTGTCGTTACGTTGGCCACTGTTAAAAATTTGCTCTTCAAAAATACCTGAAATAATTTCCCTCATTTGCTGCCAACTCTTCTTTATATACTTCAGCCATTGTCTATACTGAAACATATTTAGATACCACCAAGTTTCACTAATTTAGAATGTTTTAAAAATTAGCCTACATAATTTAACTTTGAACCACAAATTATTTCATACGCGTAAATATACATTTGTGACACAGTGTACACAAAAGAGGAAATCTGACTTTTAAAAAAGTAGACGATTGCTAAATTGTAACTCCCAAACACTTTCTTGAAAAGCCGGCCTGAAAACCTATTTAAGTAATTATAAAATTCACAAAAGTTTGGTTATTGTGCGATAAGGCAGTTTGGATGGTATGAGTTATGTAGTTCTTTTGTGATCAACAGAGTGTGCACTGACGCATTGAACATGCCTGGGGCAAGTTTAAAACAGCAGTTTATAATTGTTCACAACCTCCAGAAACACTTCCGGATCTAATAAGAACTGCCCAGATGGACTGGGACCTTCTTCCGGAAGATGACACCAACACATTGATTACAAGCGTACCACGGCGTGTTAGGGACCTGTAAATTGCACATGGGAAAAAAGAAACCCTCCCAAGTAAGACACACCAATACGTTACTTTTGTCGTTATTTAGTGTTTATTTGTTTGTGATATTGGAAAATGTTTTTCTTAAACACCTTGAATTCCACTTTTTGTATCGGTGCAGTTGCTGACGTCTAATTGTTATGCTTTGATTTTATGTATATTCCACACTTTTTGATTTATTTATGTATATTCCAAACTTTTTGTGAGGTGTTTATTTTATTTAAAAAATTCAGATATTTACTGTTGAATCTTATAATTTTCGGATCAGTTACTGACAAGTCAAATACATTTATTTGCAAAAAAATTGATCGCCATGAACGAACCGCGCGAGTACAACTAAGGTTGCCACACAGTATCTTCACAGACCGAGGTGTGTCCCATTGAGTCTAATGAGGTTTGCTTGTGCGAATGTGCCACTAAGGGGTACCAATATCCCTCTATCATTCATAACTGCAAAACACCGAATAAGATTTTTGTGGCAGTGCGAGCCATAGATCCAAATTCAGTGAACACGCAGCATGCCTCGATGGTGCGTTCGACAAACATTTGCCGAACTGGATGAGTTTGAGAGAGGCTGCATCATCGGCCTCCGAGAGGCAGATTGGAGGTTTCGACGCATTGTTCGCCACGTGAACCGTCCTGCATACACTGTGATTCGGCGTTGGAAGCAAGTGGAAACAGGAAGGTACGCACTCCCGTCGACTCTGTCAGACCACCAGCAAGAGGATCGTTTCATCGTGCGACTAGCTGTAGGCACTCCACGGGCGTCACTGCGTATCCTCCAGGGATATGCCATTATCAACCAGTGCCATATCTGAGATTTGGAGAGCGCATGTGACCTGTCGGGAAGCTGAAACATAGAAGCTTGCGGATTGGCGATTCAGTAACAAAAAACTTGATCCAGACGACCGCTGATTTTGATGTCTTGAGAGGTCCTGGAAAGTGCTGTGATCCACGCTTCATTCTAGAGCTGCACACTGCCTCAATAAGAGGTTTCGTGGTGTGGGGTACCATTTCATACGATTCCCTCACTCCGCTGGTGTGATTGAAGAAACCCTGACGGCGCGGCGATAAGTCCAGTAAATTCTGTGACCATGTGCGCACCCTTTCCTGGTGCAGTTCGACAACCCCATTTTCCAGCATGATAATGCCCGGCCTCAAACAGCACGGGTATCTCTGGCCTGCCTTCGTGATGTCAACATGCATCCTTGGCCAGCAAGGTCCCCAAACCTATCGCCCATCAAGAACGTTTAGGACTATATTAGACGCCAACTACAGGCAGCAGCCACTATGGCGGATTTGGAAAGTGAGTGACGCCATCTGTGGCACGATCTTCATCAGGAGAACTTCCTAAGTCTCTATGCCTCCATGCTCGACAGTATCGTCACCTGTCTCCGTGGTACGGGTGGCCCGACACCGTACTAAGTGCATGCTGCAAGTTTTGGTCCCCTGCAATACATTCTTGGTGTGGTACAATATTTTGATGTTTTCTGTATACATACTACCAGGTCCTGTGCTGTACCTGATTATGTGCCCCTGTATTGGCCCTTTCAGTGTGATAAATTTTTTTTCCAAATTTTTGTTTTTATATTGATGTTTTTAAAACTTGTAATTATTACTTTACGTTGGAAGAGTGCATTACAAGAAAGGAAACATCAGCTTTCACGTAATTTGTGTACTGAACTGAAATCTACATTTAAAAGTTAATTAATAACTTCTTATTATTTTAGTTATTTATATTTTAAAAGTCAAATTTATTTTCTTGGGCTATACGAACGAAGCAGATCAAAACCAAACCTAGGAACCCTTCTTATAGATTTTATTTCACACAGGGGACTTGTTTTTGGAAAAAAAAATTAGATTTTGTTTTATTTATTATTATTTATTTTTTTTTTTTTACATTTTTGGGGAGAGATTTTTAAGCTGTGGCCTTACAGAGGAAAGCGCCGAAATACATTGAAATTTAAATTAGTTCAGCTGTGCGTCGTCAAATAAAGCCGAAGTTGTACTTATAACAAACTACGGTCGTCAAATAACATGTGTGATACTTCATGTGTACCGGAGTAACGGCGCAGCATGCCTGAATTGTGTGTGTTTCAGAGTTAGCGAACTGCGAGTACTCGGACATAGTCGGACGCTTTCTGCCGTACACGGACCGTTATGTGCCGCAGACGTTCAGCGTTGCCGAGTGTCGACTGCTGTGTGACCAGGAGCGCGAGTTCACATGTCGTTCCTTCAACTTCAACCTGGCACGCCACGAATGCTTCCTCAGCTCAGACGACACCTTTGCTGCGGCACGCGCATCTCTGCTGCCGGACCGCGCCTTCTTCTACAGCGAGCGAGGCACTTGCAGCAATGGTTAGCACATTTTCCATTCTATTCATATAGTTTCTCTTAGTATCGTAGCACATTTACTGTACCATTTATCATCATATGGATTGTTCTGTTTTGGACAGCAAATGGTCTGCAGCATAACTTTAACGCCCACAACTTTATGGCGTATGGACATTAGTGTCAGTTATTATTGTAACACTTCAATTTCATGTGTGACCGAAGTACATAAGTCGTATATATAAGGGGTATTAAGGACCGTTTTACAGACAATTAAAATTGTACTCTAATAATACAAATTTAAAATATTTTTTTTTTATATTTTATATAATTTAAATTAATAACACAAATATACTATCTTAAAAATTGCAATCTAATACTTTAAATTAGGATATTGTAATTAAATAATATTAAAAAATAATTTCAATTTCAATTTTTTTAATGAAAAATATTATCTAATAATTTGAATTAAAAATGATTGTATTACTTAATTTCAATAATTTGATTTAATAAAACATAATTATTTTTTTACAAACCTTGCAATTTTATTTAATTAAATATTTACTGTCTAGATTTGGGTACCTCACAATCTAAATTTTAAAATTAAGTTTCGGAAGTAAATATTTACAGTTTAAATAAGAGAACTAAGTTTAAAAATTTAATTTGCCAACAAAAATTGTAAAAAGTAATTTGAATAATAAAATTTAATCAAAATTAATTGTATGAAATATACTTATTTTGATTAATTACATAACATTTTAACTATAATGAATTTAAATTTAAAAGACTAATTTATTTATTAAATTTGAAATATTTTTCAGTAAATGTATAAGATAATAATATTAATAAATTTAAATTAAATTATGATATTAATAAATTATTTATTTTCAAATATTCTTTATTTAAATTATTACATAATATTAATTTTAATTATATGTAAAGAGGTCCTTGTTATCTAATAAAAAAATTTTAAGTATAAAATTAAATAATTTTTCTAGTGCGAACTCTGAATTGATTAATAATTTTCTAATTCCTTAATTACATATATTATTTATTAATCATTATATTATATGTATTCAATTTAATGGCAAATAAATTAATATGGTTTTTACCATCTCTAATTAATTGATAACAAAAATTTTTATATTCATAAAATGCATATTTTTTTAAAAAAATTATAATAAATCATTAATGTGACTAAACCAGTTTCTAAACTGTCTAGCAGTTCTGGAAATTTATCAACTTTCAATCCTGGTTGTTTTCTTTGAAAATTGCATTAATCTAATTGAAAATAATATAGTTTTCCAAAAAGGATCAATATTTTACATTATAAGACTTAAAAACAGCAATTATAATGTAATAGTAATTTATTACTAAAGAAAATAATGTCACTGCAAATCCTTTAATAAGATCCAAACTTTCATAATCAATAATACATATTTTATAATCTATTGTCATAACTATTTTTCCTGAAGGTCTTTCATAAGTATGAAAACTGTATAAGATTTTTCGTAAATATGGTAACCAATCTGTTATCAAAAATAGTTTATTTTCATTAGAATAGTCTTTAAAATTTTTATCAAACTATATTTGTTTAAAAATATAAACAATTTATTACAGGCAACAAGAAAAGTATTTGTACTTTTTACACATTAATTGGGGTGGTATTCATGTCCTACACTCGTAGGGCCTGGAAAATTATTTAATTTTTTTTTCATATAATTGTATTCTGTAAATTACCAATAACAATTTTACATGGTTCAAAATTATTTGTATTGTTTATTCTATACGTGATACAATTTGAATCATTTATATGTTTTATACCTAAAGAGTGACAACATGAACCGAAATAGATATCAAATGTATTTTATCATCTGGCACTTAATCATATTTTATTATGCCATGGTTTATTATTATTTATATGAACTTCTATCAGTTTATTTGGTTGTGTTGGAAAATGAGCATGGACATATATTTTATATTTTAAAACATCTGGACATGTAATTTATGGTCATTTGTGATATTAATGCCTACCTTGTTTCATTGACAAAAAAAATATCTAGATATTTACTATCATGAAAAAAAAATTTGCTTATGTTTTTCCCAAACTTTAAAAGTTTTATTGCTATGTTGATAATTGTATTATTGCATAATGCAAAATGTCATTAAATAATATTTTATTCAATTTTGTTGCAGATAAAAAAAGATCTGAAAGTTGATCTTTCAAGCAAAATCATGGTTTATTTATTAATTTAGAAGTTGCATCATCTTATGAGCCACTCATTAAGTTATATTGTCTTTGATATATTTTTTAAGCTCCTGTATATAGTATTTGATCATTTTTTTATAATCGGGCATTATCCTCAATATTTAATTACACATGAATTTATTTAATTTATAACAAATAAAGTTTGGTTTTCATTTGAAAAAGTAATTATTTTTAAGATTGGTAACATTAATATTTGATATTTAATTTACATTCCAAATAATTTATTGCAAATAAAAACATGGTTATTTATGAAAATATACAGTACGTCTCCTGGGAAACTCCAGAAAAAGAAAGAATTTTAAGAAATATTGTATGTAGGTGGAAGGAAAATTTGTTTAATATCTTCAGGGGTCTCGATTGTTACCCATTTTTCTTTTAATTTATTTGAAAAAATTAAAAAAAAAATTTTACTAATTTTTTTACTTAAATATTGGAACACTGGTAGAATGCATTAAAATTTAGGCAACCAATTTTGTAATCAAAATTAATCTTCAAATAAATTTTTGCATAATTACTTGCTCATATTAACTGGTTAAAGTTTTCCATTGTTTTTATTATTTTTATTTTCTTCATTAATTAAAACAACTCCTTGATCAATTATTTCTATTAATAAACATATATGTTTTGTATAATTGGTTAAAGTTTTCAAGTTAACAAGTAATAATTTTATATTAACGTAAAAATTTCATTAGGATATTTTTCTTGATGAACCTTATATTGTTTAATTAGATGCTATATAAGAAATTTGACAACCAAATAAGATAAAATCTTATAAAAATATTAAATTTCGATTCATATCCCTCACATAAAAATAAAATACGAACACATTAATATATTAATGAATTGTATCAATCAATATTATAAAGGAATTTATATACCTAAAGGAAATATTTGTAAAAGAAAACTAGAAAAAATTCCTTGTGATGAATGTGTTAAATATATTTGTACAGCTAACCTTCAATAATATAGAAATTCAAAATCACACAACAAAATACCTAAAAAATTATTTCATTAAAATATGTCAACAATTTGAAGAAATAAAAGATATCAATTAATTTTGCCCTCGACAATATACCACAGATAAACATTTTAATCTATGTACTAATTAAAAAGCAAGATATTATTATGAAAATAATAAATTTAATAAATCTTTAGATAACCCAGACTTTAAAACAAATCACTTTTACTAAAATCATTTTTCCTATATAAATGGAACAACCAAATATAAATCAAATGAAACTTTAATTAAAATCAGTGGCCAAATATTTAAAATTAATTATTTATAAAGATTAAGAAAATTTGGTTTTAAAATATTAATTTCTATTCTTTATCAAAATTTAATAAAATGCCAAATATTTATTTTAAATAAATACCAAATATAGATGAAGAAAATAAATATATAGAAATTTTAAGATCTAATGTTTTATGAAATGATTTCGTTGTTAGTAATTCAATGTATTGTACATTTGGAAAACCTATTTTAATATGATTTTTCTATAAAATTCAAAATTATTTAAATAAAATAATTAAAAAAAGAACTCGAAAGAAAAAAATCTGTTTCAATACAATTAATAACATAGTGTAAGATCAAGGATTATATTTAAATGGAGATTTACTTGATTTAAATATTAATATTTTTATATGAGAAGACATAAAATTTTAACTTAAAATTTTTTAAGTAGCGGTGGATTCTATTGACTAATGCAAATTATGAAATAATAATAAAATTTAAATATTTCCCAACAAAAAATACAATATTTGATTTATTGTTAAGTGTTGATATACAATTTCATAAACGTAATCCACTTCAAGGAGGAACTTATAAAGAATTAACAAATTTCATAAAAATAAGAAATTTTGTATTATTGCCAAGCATATAAAAAGTAGTAAACTTAAATGTTTAAAACAAAAAATATTAAGATATTTTGAATATGCATTAGAAAGTATTTCAAATCCTGTTGATCATTCTAATAGACCAACAAATTACAATGTTGAAAAATATGAATCATTAAAACCAAGTAAACTGATAAAATTTCATATAAATAAAACCAAACCATGGTATAATAAAGATGATCATGTACCAGATGATAAAGTAAGATTTATATTGGTTTTGGTTCATGAAAATGGTTACACTTTAGGTTTACAACATATTTATGAATCAAATTATTACACGTATCCAATACCAAATAGAAATAAATTTGAACCAAGTAAAATTGATATTGATAATATAAACAGTGTAATTATGTGGAAAACCATTAAATAATTGCCAGGCCCTATGAGTGTAGGACCTAAAAAGGACTCCAATTTATGTCAAAAAAATATACTTTTCTTATTATCAATGATACATTTTATATTATGTTAAATTAACGTGTTTGGATGAAAATCTAAACGATAGGAGAACTGAAAATAAACAATCTCTGATAACAGATTAGTTACCATATTACTAAATATTTTAACAATTTTTCATATTTATCAAAAACATTTAGAACAAGTTATGATAATAGATTGCATTATATATATATGATTATGAAAGTTTCAATCTTATTCAAGGATTTATAATGGCATTATCTTCTATAAGAATAAATGATTATTCCAAAATAATAACTTTTTTTATAATGTATATTATGTTCAATTAGATTAATGACATATTCAAAGAAAACAAACCGGGAACGATAGATTTCCACAATTGCTTAATGATTTATAATCTGGTTTTAGATATATAAATTGTATTATTGTATTAAAAAAATACATTTTATGAATATAAACACTTTACTAATAAATTAATTAAATCTGGTAAAAAAATATAACTTTATTTCAAACAAAATGTAATACATACAAATGAAGTTATTAATAAAGTAAAAGATTTAATTAAGAAATTAGAACATTTATAATTAATTCTGACTTTGCCCTAGAAAATATAATTTATTTTGCTTGAAAAATATTTTAGCATTATATAAAAGATATTAAATACCGGTTTCATATCATTTGATTTATTAACTTATAATTGAAATTAGTATGATTTTAATTAAATAATGTAATAATTTAATTTAACAAATTTTAATTGAATTTATTACAATTTAAATGTCATAAAATGATTTTATTAATAACATGTTTTGTTTAATATTTGAATTTAATTATAATAAATTAGGGTTACTCTCTAATAATAAAAATTAAAAATAATTTTATAATTTAATTCAATAAGTTGTTTTATAAAATTTTAAATAGAAAATTTTTATTTTAAAATTTTATACATTGATTTAAGTTGAAAATATTTAATATTTTTACTAAATGTTCTAATTTATCCAATGAGGTGCCAAAATGTAAACAGTAAATATAAAATTTTTTAAATTCATCATCATAACTAAATTTTGAAATTTGGAAAAAAAATTGTTTAAAATAAGAATATAAAAATTAGTTATAAATATATTTAAATATAAATCATTGAATAATAATTTAAGTTATAATATATTAAAATTAATTTTTAAAAATGTTTAATATATAATATTATTTTTAATTATAAGATAATAAATTATATCTATAGTGTTCCTTACTACCACTTACATACACTACTTGCATACAGGTTATTTGTTAGTTGTATGCACCATTTCTTGCAATTATGAAAACAGAATTGTTTTTGTTGAAGCATGTTGACTCGATCCCCACTCTTGAAGCATTGCAAACTATTCGCTACTCGGTATACGTGTTCCATATACGTTCGGTGCACTATGAGCATGCATCGGTGCGGCTATTGGCATGCGACCAGTGGCGGACAGTATTCGAAAACACCCACTGCCTCGCCTCTACACAAGTCATTAATGGGTACGCTTTCATTCAGGTAGGTAATTAGGTAGGTAGGGCTTAGTGTCTTGTCGACAGCGAGATCATTAGAGATGGAAAAACGTTCTCAGAAAAGTAAGAACCGGAACAAATCAGCCATGGCCAGTTATAAGGAACCATTCCGTCATTCACCTGGAGTGATTTCGATAAACAATAGAAAACATAAATCAGGATGGCCGGACCCGGCTTCAAACCCAGCCACCTCGCCCGGTCCGCATTCATAGACACGTATAGGGTTACCAGGTCGCCAAACCTAATAGCCGGACAGACCAGCCAGTTTGGCCGGACATTTGGGTAAAAAGGCCGGACACCCTACATTATTGAGGATTTTGTGTCTGAGTATTAATAGGTACGACAAAAAAATTGTATGTAAAATCAAGCTTTTTTGATTACTACCATAAATCTTGTTAAATTCCAATGAAATATAAATAAAATCGAATGCCAAATCAGTCTAAGTACTTTATTATTAATCAGTCAAATAAAGTCATCAGTCAAAATTAGATTCTAGATAAA
>NQII01000003.1:1760208-1833699 GCA_002778355.1 Clitarchus hookeri
TTTTTTTTAATTCTTCTGAAAAAATACATTTCCTCTTTGGCATTTTGAGATCTGAAAATAAATAAAATGACTGTTTTTTTGTTTGTCATCGCATCACTTGCAGTTGCACCCATAATAATGTCTGAATTAAAGTAGCATCAATAAAGTACAGTACAAACAATACTTACCAAAATTATTGTCGCTGAATACAAAAACTGACGACGCAACGTGCGCTAACAATCAAGGAATGAACAGACAGACAACTGACAGAGCGGGAGTGTATCTGGCGGCGGCGCGGCGTTGCGCAGGGGGGCGGGCGGGACTGCAGGAGCGACCGACAGTCGACTCGCCTGCGCTCGGCCACGCTCGGCGCTCGCTCGTTTGCGAAATGTAAAAAACCTAACAAAAGCCGGACAAGCCGGACACCGTTTATTTTGGCCGGACACGCAATCAAAAAGCCTAACTATGTCCGGCTTTATCCGGACGCCTGGCAACCCTAGACACGTAGGGCCCACCATGAGGGTGGAGTCTGTCGACGTACTTGTTGACCGTGACATGTTTGCGCCCGAACTGTGCGTTCTATTAGGATCCTGGATAAATGAAGGCAACATTATGTACCGCGGCGCTACTGAACTAGATGCCTGGAAACTACCGCTCCCTTTGTCTCCTGATCTTGGCAATCAGTATGTGTAGCGTCACTGTCATCAAATCCCCTTGGCAGCACGATCACCATACCTGCCACCGTTGAGCATATGTGGGATGGTATTTTATATAATCTGGCCTGGTCATCGTAGTGGGCGACAACCATTAATGAATTGTGCTACCAGGTTGAAACTGGATTGAACTATATACTGAAGATCGATATTCGTCACCTTTGAGGTAATTTACATGCGAGAGCTGCAGCTTGCCTTGATCCTAGAGAATTCACTATGTAATACTGAAATGGTCTTTCGACATGCTCTGGCGACACTTTGCCAAGCAAACGTGTTCTCGTGTGAGTGAATGTGAAATGTATATTTTCGACAGCTTGTATGAATAAAATTTCAATTTCCTAGGGCAAGGACTTCCTAACGTTATTTTCTAATTTTTTCTGTAGTTTTGTGTGCCATCTATATCACTTCATACATTACAGAAATCACATGAACATTTACTTATATATAACAGACCATGTTGACGTGGGCTTGTCTAGGCCCCACAGTTGTGCGCCAAATTAACTTGAGGTATGTAAGCCCCACTGTAAAAGACAAGGCGGCTTATACGGTCAAAGTTAATGTCCCCCAGGCCCCGACTATTAGGTGCGTGGGGGGGGGGTGCGGGTTTTGTAAATTAGGTAGATTATCACTGTTGTAATTAGAAGTACTGGTATATTGTATCTTATAGTTTTTCACAAATACACCACATTAAACGTTCGAGGTGCGGTACTGTTTTACTTTGTCTACTCGAATTTACTGGGCGAATTACTTCGTGATGGCGGGGGCTTCTGTGACGGTGATTTGCATACTTAACTCCGTGGCGAGTGCTGTCAGCTGTGGTGGCGTTCCAGTGAAGTGGTCGGCCCTGGAAGCCGTTCCGTCGGTGCGGACCCTCTCTGGGCTGCGGTTTTGGACTCGTTCTCACGTCTGCTCGCGATTTCTTCCCTTGGCTCGGTGATCATCAACTTCCGGACCCGGCGGTAGTAATCGACTGACGGTCCCGATATTACTGACCCCTTAAGGATGCGGCTGACGGATGTGGCCGGGTTCCGAGATCCCGGCCTTAGTAACTATTCTCTGACTTACTCTCTCGGCGCGGTAGAAATCGACTGAACCTGTGACGACCGATAATACTGACGAGTGATTACTCACTCACGACTGATTACTGACTGACCCCCTCCCATTCTTGGAAAGGGGTTTTTATACACGCCCGCCTGCAAGCCTACATTCTCGGCACGTGGCGCCCTGGGTGGGAAGGGGGTGAGGGGAGGGGTGAAGTGGTGAGTTTCGAACAAAGGTTTTTACCACACGTGTCCTCGTTCTGAAGGAACTGGGCGGGCGGGGGGATAATACCTCGGCATCAATACTGCTAGTCGGTATTTCTGCCGCGGTGCTTATTTTCGGCGTTCCGGCGAACTACGCCTGATAATTTTGGGTGATAACTCGAAAGCCCTGCACTCTCGACAGATCTGCTGGCGGGTTGGAGGCGTAGGTAGATGAAGGGGGTGTGGGGGGGGGAGGCCTCCGCTTCAGCTTCACGTGTCTGGAGATTTTCCATGCCACGTGCCTATTCGAAGGCGACAGCAAAGTGCGCTAAAGGTTGAAGGAGGTGGGGTAAGGGGGTGAGGGAAGTGAGCCAAAGGCGTGCTATAATCCTCAAAACTGTCACGCGACAATGTAACCGACATAATGTATCACCTCTTGTAAAGTTGTAATTAGTATTGCTACCAAAAATATGACAACTATAAATGGAAAGCTATTTAAATGGACATCTGGCGCACATACTAAACAAATAGTTATGAAAATATTTTATGAGGTATAAATGTCCATTTCACAATTTCAAATAGGAACGCATGTAATGTATTGCTTAGTAACAGTTTCAGAGTGTATCCCCTTCCTGATGTTCCCACACGAAGGTGGAATATGGAACTATATTCGTTTTTCATGGGATATCGGAATGATGAAACATTGCACATATTCCTGAGAAGTTCTGGTATGTCGAGACATTCTTAAACCTAACTTTCAATGTTTTAAATTATAGTATGAAAAAAAAATTTCGTTTTTATTCCCTTCTTATTCAAAGACATGTGAAATGACCAGCGTACTATTAACTTGTTGAGACTGACGACAAAATTTCTACAGAATAAAAACAATTAAACGTACAAAGTTTTTCTGATCGACATAATCCAACCACTCCATTGTCACTAATGTTGTAAATAAACTTCGCAAAGTTGGACCCTTCGCCTCACGAAAGAAGGTGCGAATAGCAACACGACAAACGAAGCACGAGAAATTGTTGCTCTTGCAAATGTTTCAGAAAACTGACATGCTACTTCTCGCCGAATGAAATGACAAATTATAATCAGTCGAATACATCATATTCATAAATATCACCTGTTTTATGCCTCACTTCATCTAGAGCTGCAAGACTCTAATTGCAGCATCGTGGGGAATATTGGTAATTGGTTATACTGTAAACCACGAGTTTATGTTCAGGACACTAGTTACTTATGAAGCAACATTAAAATCAGGGAACTTAAATTCCCATAACATATATACTACTGGACAGCGAAAAATCTGCACTGAGTTCGTTAGTTCGAACATCAACATCAGTTGATCATCAGTGTTTGGTGTGGTCTTAACATATAGCACATCTCTGACACGAGTTTATTTGATGAAACAATAGCTGGACAATTGAAAAAGTGATTCTAGACATGTACCTTAACCATATTTTTAGAATTTCTACCACTGGTTTCGCATCTTGAGGTAGCCCGCACATTGTAACGGACTGTGTACAATAACAACGAATGTCCAACAATGAGCGACTTGGTCGTACGACTTTTTCCCCCCATTGGGACCGACTTCACCAAATGTGATCTGCCATTGTACCCCTAGTTTCCGCTGAGTGGTGAAATATCATTTTGTGTTTTTTTAAATATAAAAGTGATTAGTGAAGAAGAACACTAAATGTGTCTCCTTGAAAACAATATGTTAAAACGGCAAATTAGAAAGCATCAAAGGAGGAGGGAGCGTGTGGGTCAACCAAATATACTAGAAGCGTGAAGCTACTTCCTTCTGCGCATTTCTTTGAACATCTCTGGAATGATAGTGGTCGTCATTTTGGTCCTAAAAGCATTTCTCTTGAAAATGAAACTTATCATATTTTGGTACTACACAAAAAACAAGCTAAACCAACTAGTCACGTCGTAAGACCTCACAGAATAACCCAACTAGTTAGGATCTGGTCGCAGGTCGGAAAAACACGCATTTAGCTGGACGAATGAATCGCCTCTAATATGAGGACTCCCTTACTTTACATTACTTTGGATTTATTGGATGATTTCAAGTCCTACCAAGTCGGTTCCAGTTTGTGGCCAACCTTATGATGAGCTGCTTGCATTACGGATGTCCTCATAATTCTTTATCAACAATAAACGTATTACATTAGCTGTCACTAAATCGATGATTGGAAAGTGGTAGTACTATTCGGTTATTTCCAGCGCGATCGCCCATTCGAACTTATTGTATACATAATTTCTTGAATCACTTTTTAATGGTCTGGCTATAAATCAATAGCGCAAGCTAACCAGCTCAGAAATCTTGAATTTATGTCATTCGCATATAAATATTATACAGAGTTGTCAAATTCATATTTCTTTTCAGAACAAGCAAAATAAAACGTAACATATACACTCATAGGCGAACAATAGTTGCACCCACAAGAATTAAAACATAGTAGGTATAAATTACAATTTGAGACTTGCAGATGATTCATGTTTCATGTTCGGCCACACAAATGATGTCAGCAAAAATTGTCCTTTTCACTATACCTGCTAGACTATGTAAAATTATCATAGTGTGCATTCTTTCTGTTCTGATTCGTGTTGAAGTGTCAGTAGCATCCCTTCAAAGTTTAGTGTACCTCGAAAATGAGTTCGACAGTACTTCGAACAGTTGGATGTGTTCGAGGCGGGGTCGCGTCGTAAGGCTGTGGGAATTGTAATGGTCATTTCGTCATGTTGCGCACTGTATAGGTCGTGCGAATATTACCATAGCACACTGTTGGCGCCAGTGGATAGAGAAAGGCAAGCACACACGACATACAGGTACTGGGAGATCACCACAGACCACACCATGGGAAAACCGACGGATTGTCTGACATGCATTGAGTGCCCCAACAGCCATGGTTGTAGACATTCAGCGAGCACTGATGCCCACTTTAACCTTCCGAACAACTTGACAGTAGAAGAAAGTTTTCAGTAATACAGTAATAATTAACCAAGAAAACGATATACAAAGCAATAAAAACCAAAGAACATGCATGCTACATGCTTGAAACCAGGTAAAAAAAAAGGCTCGGGAGAGCCAATGATGGAAAAGTCACATGATAGATAACAATATGGTCAGCTAAAGGAACAACTTATCTACCACATTACCCAGAAAGAGCATAGGTGCGGGGGTGATAAGAATGCTTGACTGGTTTTTGGCTGGCCACAAAAGATCTCCACACTGCAGCAGCCTGTATAGGCCGATACTATTGGCAAATTGTGGACGATGCAGGAGTATATATACACAAACCATTACGATGACTGCCCATAAAACCACTTACTGCGATGGTGTTGTGGCCATCTGTGATGGAGCCATACAGAAAAGATGTGGATTCTCTTAATTGATGAGTTTCTGTTTTTGTATTGGTGGCGACGAACAAACACATAATGTGTGGAGTCAGTATGATCAGAGCTAAGATTAATAGTTTCTTTTGATATATCCAGATGGTCTGGTGTCATGGTGTGGGGTGCGATTTTGTACGACGTCTGATTGCAATCGTTATTCACCGTGATTACTTTGACAACCGAACATTATGTCAATGATGTACTGAAACAAGTGGTCCTGCCATTTTTAAATGCCCGTGCCAGCGCTCTATTCCAACAGTACAACACTCGTCTCATACCACTGCCATCTCAATATAGCGACAATATTTGTTGCCTGGCATAAGCTGGGCTTGGCCTGACCACCACCTCCTCTCATAACCAATTCCCAATGGGGCTTACTCGGAGCACTACTTTAATTCTTATACCATTCAACTTTGGATCCTGCAGATTTTGTCAGGCAAACGGCTCCCCCCGGAAACAATTGCCAAAAATCGGGCCATCCCCTAACTCATAACTCCAATCTTCATCCTTCTTCGAGGAAGTCAATTCTATCCAAAAATTCAAAGCCTTCTCCGAAAGTTTCTATCAAACCTGGGGTTCTCACATCAACCCCCATTAATGCCATACCATGGCATTTGCCACCTCTATCATCTAAATCACTCTTATTTTTACACCCTCCTTTATCATAATTGTGTGATTTATGTGTATCAGATTAGTGATAAGTCTAAAGTTTGGAATTTTTCGTCACCATACGCTAAGTCGTCAAGCTAGGCAACATAGATCAGATACAGGTTTCCTTGGTCCATGACACCCTGCACATTCCGGCTTTGGTCGGTCTCCAGTCGACAGTGCGGATTCCATTTGCAATTTTGCATCCTTTTTGAACTCAAAAAACCTCAGCCACGAAGTGCCTAACCTCTGTACCAGTGTCATATCTGCCAAGTCACCTGTTAAGTCCTTATTACAAGCATGTGCTGTCATACAGAAGAACTGGTGTTGCACCCTGCTCATGCGCCAGTTAAAAGCCATGCCTCTAGAACATCCTCTCTCCAGCAGCGGGTCAGATGCCCCAAACATAAAACCCCAGGATAGCCCTAATGATGATCCCTCTTCCCCAATACCCGCCACAATCCGGATCAAACTGACTGTAAACATGGTCCCACACTTCTGGTCCTGTAAATGGCAGACAGCAGACATCCAAACCAGTACCAGCTTATGCGTCAATCCTTCTGCCGCAAAAACATGGGTAGCAATGGCTGTGAGACCCAGTACATGCAGTCTAACTGCTCAGTGGAATTAGGAAAGGGAAAATTTTCACTGTTTTACGTGGTTCCATGCCATCCCAATCTGAGCATCCACTCAGCATGCACATTTCCATCACAACTCATGCAAAGTAAACCACTTCATGCCTAACAACCATCTCAGAATAGGTACCCCATCATATTATTCTGTGTTCATTTTCATCATCAGTGGTCTCGGACCAGATGGTATACAATTCATTAAAGTCCATTAACTAACGCCCAAGCTAAACATGAGTCTTACTACTTATTCTGTCTCACATCCAGTGTTAAAAAATTTAATCGAGCCCACCAGTAGTCTCGAACAAGTTATAAGGGCCATTAAATCTTAGACATAAACACATGCATTTCAAACCAATGTATTTTCATACAATTTCTTAAATTTCTCTTTTCTCTAGAAATGTTACTACACCTTCAAGGTCAGGCAGAAATCATATATTTTGTGTTATTTCGAGCACACCTGTAGTTGGTGCCATGTGCTATCAAAGAATTCAGTATAATAAATCAACTGCACATTGGAAAAGAATTTTTGAAATTCTAACATCTTACTTGATGTTTACATTGTCATATGTATTTTTATTTAGAGCTTAAATTTGATTAATCTCTATTGTGTTCGTTTCTTTTGTGCCTCTAGTTAGAGTCGACTGCACCCAAGCAGATATGCTTATAACATTCGTTTTTGGAATGCCATTTGAAGGACGAGTATATGCAACAGGAAACCCGCAAGCATGTTTCGAGATGGGAAATGGCCAGACCCAGCTGGTGCTCCGTATTTCAATGGGAACGCAGTGCGGAACCATACAACAGGTAAACATTACTTTTTTTAGCCTATTCTCCTTTGAACGATAGGCGAATGTCTGTCTGGGAAGTACAGTGGCCGGCAGTTATATGGGTGCGCGTGCTCCCTAGTCCTGTCTTCAGGGGTGTCCAGGTCAGTGGCTGTGCGACAACAGTCGCGCGCTAGCCGTATACGAGCAGGACGAAAAACATTCGCTGCACAGCCCGAGACACAAAGTTTGAATATTTCACATTATAGGAATAACGCGAGTTCTTACGCACACAAGTAATGAACCATACTGCAACATAGATAACAATAAAGCACATAAATTTTCAAAAAAAGTCAAATCTTAAGTTAATTTTGTACATAGACCCGAGTAATAAGATTCAACAAAACGTATTTATTCAGCATTTTGTCTTTCTTTTTTAGTTTGTAACGAGCTCTATAAGTGCGTCTTAACAATATGCTGAGATAATGAATGTAGTCAATCACCAGAAAGTATGTAATGAATGATATGGCGTGCAGTAAAATACATACGATTTCCAGGTAAACTATATTAGCAAATTATCTATAAACTAATATCTGTAAATATTAATAAACATGACAAATGGCATTACACATAATAATATTATGTGCTATATAAAGTTGATATAGGCTGTTCATGGTAAAATGAGCACTTTTAAAAGCCCTCTCATTTGGAATAATAGTAAATAAAGAAATTTAGTTTTAGCCTTAGATGATATCTTCCAAGTAAGGTGGAATATACACACTGTGATTATTATTTATATTGTAATATTTATTTAAAAAGGTGATTAAAGGATTAAAAATGGCTGGAAGGAAAAAGTAACTAGGACCTAAAAATGTATCACTTTACTGTGAACAGCATTTAAAAAATATTTACAAAGTAGTGCTGATGACTGAATATATTTTGCAATTATCCTACCAGATGGCTTGACCAGTGATGTGAGCCCATTGGTGCATACTGGGAAAATCTGCTGATTTTGCACAAACTAGCTCATCCCCCATATGTTTCGCCTATCGGTATGCACGAAGTATAATAGTAAATAATATGGCACTATTTTTCCAGAAGTGGTGGAGCTCACAAATTTCATAAGATAACAGGCAAGGTTGTTGCCAGCAATGATGCAGGCAAGCTGGTGGCCAGGAATTATGCATCATTAGCCTTCAGAGATGGTGTAGTTTACATGCACAGTGTGCGAGCATTTTTTTTTCATTGCGCGACAATTCGCGTTCATTAAAATTGGAGCAGAGATATGTGAATATCAAGCAATACAGTTTAAGATGAAATAGGCAAATAAATAGATTTATATTGTTCATGTACACATTGCACTTTAACACGTAAAATAACGTAATACTTTCCATTGTCGTGGACAGGTTTTACCGAATGTTATAGACTCCTACGTATTAAAAATTATACAGTTTTAATAAGAAATCCATTTACCTACAAGCACTTCATAATGTGAAAGGCAAATAGATAAGATACACAATAAATCTGTAGGCCTAATATCTTCTACAAACACTACATTGATTTAATTATGATGCTTAAGCAGTTCTAAAAAAAAAATTCAATAAATTTTAAATTCTCCAAAAAAAATTCATTGTACTAAATTTATAATGGCTCTACTAAAGGCGAACCATGGTAAACGTCATCAGTGTCGCAGTATTATTATTTCCCTTTCTCTGCTGTGAATGACTTTGCTTCATCTCTGTGAGTTACCATTCCCTTCCATCTTCAGTCACGTACATTATCTGCTACCGATGTTTTTCGAACAACCTGTACACGACTGTCGGCAGCGCACGCATCCCCCTTTGCCCCTTCTTTCCCTTTCTCAGGCGACCCCGCTTTCAAGTTTCCCCGCGCTGAGACTTGCCTAGATAACCACCGTTCACTTTATGTCCCCCCTACTAACTTTTTAACCACTTACCAAATAGCAATAAAATTATGTAGGAATATGAATGCACTAACAACTGTTGCAACACCACTTTTTTATAAGAACAAAAAATTCTGTATTTATAAAACTGTTTAAATTTCTCTGTGTACGAAAATATATGTATCAATCCGCAATATATCGATCAGCAATATATTGATTCGCGTGTTTTACATTTATAGAATTGTGCAGGACTGTAATTGTGACAACTTGATTGTAATCACTTAACCTAAGTTATCACTATGTTGTAATTTTCCACTTTTACTAACGCACTGTCAGTAGAAATATTTCGAATATATACCTATGTTTTTTAAAATATTTGCATATTGCACTAAAATACATATATACATATAAATGTTCCATCATTGTTGAGCCCAAATTTTAGACTACACAAAAGACAAACAACGGACATTTTGTGTATTTCCGCGAGAAAACCTGGCGGTGTTGTTATTTCTTGCCAAATTCTGCTTTTCATCAATGAATTTAGTTGCAATAAAAGATAGGATACCAACCAAAAAGACTGTAACATAAACCTCGTTTGCCCTCTGATGTGTCTGAATGATTGCTACGCTCATGATTGGCCATCATTCCGTGTGATACAATTTTTTCATTATCATTAATGATTACTTGATTTCTTGTGCAATTTTCACCATTATCATGCTCACTACATTAAAAATTGGTTATCATTAAAAAAATACAGTGTTCTCTTGATCAACAGCAATCATTTGATTATTTATGTCATATTATCTTAATTTTTGAAGGAAAATAATACTTATGAGTTTAACCTTCTTGTTTGTTTGCATGTTTGTGTCTGTGTAAGTATGTGTGTGCCCCCGACATAAAATCTTTTGTGGCCATTAAATAAATTTCACCAAACTCAGCACACACATAAGACTTTGTAAGTACATCCGACACATATAGTTTTAGACCAAACTGTGTGCTTATTTTCAAAATGGTGGATACTATTTTTTAATTCAGGGTGATAATCCATATCTCGATAATTATGACACCTATTTCAACCAAATTTGGTGGGTTCACAGTGCATCACATAGGCTTTAAATTTAGTAAAAAAAATGTTGTTATTGGTCCACCATTTTATAAGGTAACATTACATGAAAAATAAAGGTTTAACATTAAATTATCTAAAAAAATACATAGCCGATTCAAGACAAATTTGGCATATAAGCAACACTACGGTAAACCATGTAAACTTATGCGATTTAAAAGGTAAAATCGATTATTTTCAAAACGGGGTCCATAAAAACTGAACAGCCAAAAAACTTGTGCACCTGCCTAATATCGTGTAGGGCCCCAGCGAGCACGCAGAAGTGCCACAAGACGACATGGCATGGACTCAACTAATGTCTGAAGGTATGCAGGAGGCAATTCACACCATGAATCCTGCAGGGCAGTCCACAAATCCATAGGAGTGCGAGGCGGTGGAGATCTCTTCTGAACAGCACGTTGCAAGGCATCCCAGATATGCTCAATAATGTTCATGCCTGGTGATTTAGGTGGCCAATGGAAGTGTCTAAAGTCAGAAGAGTGTTCCTGGAGCCACTCGGTAGCAACTCTCAACGTGTGGGGTGTCGCATTGTCCTGCTGGAATTGTCCACGTCCGTCGGAATGCACAATGGACATGAATGGGTGCAGGTGATCGGACAGAATGCTTACTTATCTGTCACCTGTCAGAGTCGTATCAAGACGTATCAGGGGTCTCATTTCACACCAACTGCACATGCTTCATACCATGACAGAGCCTTCGCCAGCTTGAACAGTCCCCTGTTGACATGTAGGGTCCATGTATTCATGAGGATGTCTCCATACCCGTACACGTCCATCAGCCTGATTCAATTGGAAACGAGACTCGTCAGACCAGGCAACGTGTTTCCAGTCATCAACAGTCCAATGGCGGTGTTGGCAGTCCCAGACGAGGCGTAAAGCTTTGTGTCGTGCAGTCAACATCGGCTGACTATAACACCAGCTTTAAACTCACTTAAATCTTAATAACCTGCCATTGTAGCAGTAGTAACTTTACCAGACGCTTGTTGTCTTATATAGGCGCTGCTGACCGCATCGCATTACTCTGATTGTTTCCATACATCTGTTATTTGCATATGCTCGCCTATACCAGTTTTTTTGTGGCTCTCCAGTGTATATATTTCATATTCATTTGCAATATCCACTACACCATTCGAGTAATTTCGACGAAACTTGATATTCTGAATGCATCTGCTACATGCATCAAATGTGTCCATACATATAATTCTTTTCATTATTTCGTATGAGAGTACCATATGAAAAAACAAAGATTTAATATTGTATCACTCGAAAATATCAACCTATTCCTAGCACATTTGGCAAAGAAGTAGTATTATGGTATGCCATGTAAGCTCACATGTTCCAAATGGGTTAAACATATTTTCAAAATGTCGGTTTTACAAACATTTTAGCTTAGTATGCTGTACCTACGAAACCAAGTAACCAATTTCAACTTAAATTTGTATTGTGGCAGTACCTGTTACATGCATTAAATGTGTCTACACAAAGAGACTTTTGTCTGCCATATGAAGAAAAAAGTTTTATTTCATATCTTGCGAAACAATCAACAGATTTCTACAAAAGTTGACCGACAATTAGAACTGTGGTACGCCATGTAAATTGACATGTTTAAAATGGTGGCCATATAACTTTTTTGTAGCATAATATGCTATATCTTCTAAATATGCAACGATTTCAACTTAACTTATAACCGTTAAATTATCTTCACAGAGCCTCCCTTGTCCGCCATTTTGTAAAATATCACCACATCAAATATGAACCCATAGTATCAAAACTCATGAAGCAACTGATTCCCGACAAATTCATGCGTCATGTTATACTTTCGTAGTCTATCTAAATTTATATGATGTGAGGTATTCACATATTTTTAAAATAACTGGCATGTAAACATTATAGGTTAGTGTACAATATGTCCCAAACCATTTCAATCAAAATTCGTATGCTGACAGTAATACGGAGTAATTGAATATGCTAATATAACGTTTGTGAACCATTTATTAAGAGCACCACATTTAAATATGGAGTATTTATGCCACATCTTGGAGACCAATCTACCGATTCCCTACAAAGTTTGCACCCAAGAAGAGCTACAGTAGGCCATATAAACTTACATTATTTAAGACGCTTAGGCATTTATATTCAAAGTGGTGGTTATATAAATAATGTAGACAAGGTTGCCATATATATTAAACTATTTAACAAAATTTAACCAAATTTGATGACAGTAATTATTAGAAGTGTATTTTATGCCTACATAGAGAATCATATTAGACTTTTTTTACGACAGCGCTAAAGGAAAACATTAAGCTTTTATGCTATATACCGGGAACCAATAAACCGATTTACACCAAATTCTGCACTCAAATAGGGCTACGGTAGGACATGTACACATAGATGATTTAAGATACTCATTCACTTATTTTTAACTTGGTGGTCTTTTAAACATTTCAGGTTATAAAACCCATTCTTCCATAATATTAGACTTATTAAAACTGAATCTGTGCTCCGAGTCCTATTTCCACAATGCAGTTGGTTGCATGCCAGCTTACGAAACTAGGGTTTCTGGGTTCGATTCCCGGGTAAAAAATGTGTGTATTTGTAATTGTCTTATTAGTGTTGCATTTTTCTGGTTCCATCTCAGGTACTATCGCTGCCTATGAGACGTCAAGGCCTACCTTCCATATGAGCTTTTCAGATCATCATTAAAATTATTTTCGTATACAGGATGATTCTAAAATCAAGGGACAAACATTGAGGGGTGGTTTAGCTCACTAAAACAAACAATTATTTTATAGGAATATATGGGCGGGAGTGACGCGTTGAGGCACAAACACAAAAATAACACATGAAATGCAACACATTGTTTATTTACAACGTCGCCGCTAAATGCCTTTTTACAGCAATGTTTATAATAATTGCTCAAAATTGCTACCACCTACAGTAATGCAAGCTTGGTAGCGTCGGTGGAGTGATTGGCGAACAGATTCAAATACGCCGGGTATTTCACGCACGCGTGCAGCCACACAGGATATTCGAGTGACGAGGTCTTCAATGGAATCAACTGGAGTCTCGCAAATGAGGGCTTTCAAATGCCCCCATAGGAAAAAATCGAGAATCGATAAATCTGACGATCGTGGTGGCCGTTAATGTGTTATGTTTTTGTGTTTGTGCCTCAACGCGTCACTTCCGCCCATATATTCCTATACAATAATTGTTTGGTTTAGTGAACTCTACCACCCCTCAATATTTGTCCAATGATTTTAGAATCATCCTGTATATGGAAGAAAGTATACTCATTAGTTTTATCGTTAATTTCTCATTTCTCTCTTTTTTACAACATGTAGCAAATGCATAACTGCGAACTAGCACTCCTCAGCTCTTTCTCATTAATTAAAAATATCGACTAAGAATTGAGTATGTACACTTCCGTTTACTTTTCTGCTATTGACGACCTTCGCCCTTCATTAGTATAATTTTAGATCACTACAATCAGGGGACGGCTAACTATAAAATATAATTTCATAGACCACAACAAATTGTACACAATGGTCATTGATAAATAGGTAAAATTATACCAAATATATAACTTTTATATTTATATGAAGCACAATACAATAAAAGTGTGAAAGAGGTTTCGGTAACTCGCTAGTAGTAAGAGTGAGTGAATAAATTTGGACGGCTCTTAACAGCGAGGTCTTGAGAGCTGATGAGGGTGATTGAGTTATGAAGGGGGGGGGGAGATCCCCGAGAAAACCCGCCGACCAACGTCATCGTCCGGCACGATTCCCACATACGAAAATCTCCGGTTACTCGACTGGGGATTGAGCCCGGTTCACCATGGTGAGAGGCGAGCAGACTAACCGCTTAGCCACCGCGGCCCCTACTACTAAGAGAAAAGTAATTTTAAAACACGAATATCCTCACAGGACTTTAAGAACTCTGGTTATTTGTGTTTTCACCTTTCGCGTATTTAAAGCCTTGTCAATTCAGTCCATCAATCAGCCCAATCTCCCTTTCTTGCGTTCCATTTGCGAAATATACTCACCAACAAGGATAACAAAATCACTTTTGAAATATTTTGTCCAATCAATTGGCATCACTAACATAACCATTCTATAATTAATGTGAGATGAAATATAAAAATAATCTACTGAAATAGTAGAAAAACCTTTGAATTGTGTGACGAGGACTCGACTCCTGTTCTACCATAAACTTGTGTTTACTAACTCATAAATCGTCTCTCAAGATCTCGATATTAAGAGCCGCCTAAATCTCTTCACTAACTAACATCTCATAACCCGTTAATTGTTATATAACTGCTCTCTATCATGCATGATTCTCTAGAGCTCCTTTCACACTTGTATTTTATGAGGACCCTTATCCGCTGAAACTATAAAATCATCCGTCCTCCCTTCTCAAATTTGTGATTCATATAATAGTTAATTCCGTAAAAAAACGGATTGGCCCTGCTTCCCCGCGTATTTTCGAAGTTGATTATTCACAAAAGCCCTTGTATTTGTTCGCTCGAAATCTTATAAGATTCTTGCTGACACGTTTCAAGAGGATATGGGATTAATTTTGTATGTATTTATTTTCATTGAACACAATCAGTCTGTAGAAGAGAAAAACAGAACGGAATGTTTAATGAATGTGACATCAGAATTCTTATATTACTCGACTTCCAAAAACAACAGTATTATGGTTACATAATCTTAAGGAAAAATTAACTAGCATTGTATATTAGTATGAAAATTATTTCACAACTCAGCTCGTACAAATGTTGCTCGTTAACAACTCGTATAGATATGCTCAAGCATAATTATGATAACATTTACATCCAATTTTCTGTTTAAGCATTGCGCCGTAGAACAATAATTTTTGGTTACCAAAAAGCACAAAGAAAGGAAATAATACCTCAAAAGTTCTCATAATATATCACGTTGAGGTACCGTTGACGGGGGATGCTTGGGACATTTGGAGTCACTTAAGACACTTTCAAATAATTTTTTTTCACATGCAACATTTCTAATTAAAATAAAACATCATGCACGATACACTACTGCCAGGAAGAAGTTTAATGAAATGGCATAATTCTATTTCAGGGCTACCACGTGTGCAAACAAACGTTCCTGTAAATTCTCCCAAGTTACCCTCAGTGTTCCAAGAAACCACAGATGACATTAAGTAATTCAAATAACGACAGAAGACGACTGAATGGGAATAGTATTAAAGTATTTGAAAGTATTTGCTTTCGAAGATATATATTTTCTTTACTTTAAAATAAGCAGATAGGTCGAAGTTTGGCTTTTATAGTTGTAAATAAAATGAATAACGTATTAATTTTAAAAAATTAAATCAACTCCAATATTGAGAATGTTATTTTATTTTTGGAAGTTCTTCGTAAATAAAAAACAGAAGCATTCTATTAAAAATAAACTACTAACAGAGCCCAGACATTTAGCCAATTGCTCTTTATTGGCTTTTAACATTTATGAAAAAAAAATTCAAAATTTTTTTAATGTAAGTAACTAACTGTGTTTGGGCATACAGTTCTACTTTATATGCCAGTGTAATTTTAAACAGGACCCACAAATAATCCAGCAGCAACAAGGTACGGTGTGAGATGCTATTTTCATATTGAACATGTGTGGTCTAGTGACGTTGACTTCTGGTGGCCTTGACATCTAGTGGCCTTTATATCAGCTAACCCTAACATCTGAAGACCCCGATCTTCTGATTGCATCAACCTGAGATATTGCTCAATAATAAAACAATTGAAAAAATCTAAAATATCTTAAAGTTTAGAAAGAGAAGCATATATTTTATAAAAACTATATTTTCTATAAAAATTTCAATAAAAATTTAATTTTTCTTGAATTTTTTATAATACTTGGAAAACTTGGTAACATTTTCTCTTTAATAAAAATCTGTAAGCAAAAAATTCTACTGACTTATGCGTGATATTCTTCCGATCTCCACTCCTGGGTTCGTATCCCGACGAGAGGCCCCACTGCTCCACAAACTATGACCAGTTGGCCACTGACACATCACCGCGATGTGGGGTGATAAATTTAGTATATAACTATTAAAAGTTTCACCCTTTCAGTGATCGAACCAGCTGTGTAAGAAAATTATGTAAAATAAGTTTCAATGAAACGATATTCTGCTAGTTCTGCGGATTTCTTCGATGTGTAAATATAAGATAAAAGGATTACAACAATGCATCACAAGAATATTAACAAAATGTTACGTATACAAATAATGAGCCTACTTTCCTCTATTTGGGTGCAAATATTTTAGATGGAGTTTTTAAATGCCTAGATGGTAAGTAGGCCTTGATATCTTGTTGACAACACATCATTAGAGATGGAACCGGATACATATGAAACACTAGTGAGACAATTGCAAATGCATACGTGCTTTACCCTGGACTCGAACGCGGAACTTCTTGTACCGTAAACTGTAATGCAACCAACTACTTTACGAAAGTGGGAGCAGGGGCATTAACTTCGGTTGTAATTAGTCTAATGTTTTGGTAGGCAGGATTTACTAAGGTCAGATGTTTACAGGGCTGTCATTTTGACAAGTATGTGAGCCACTTAAATCATGTTAGCTTACATGATCTACTGTAGTACTATTTGTGAGCAAAGTTTAGTGGGAATCGGTTGATTGATCTCCGAGACGTAGAATGAAAACTGAATTTTCTTATGTGGCACTATCTTCATAAATGGCGGACAAAAACGTTATGCAATAGCACATTCGATATTTGTCACAAACAATGTCATTATATAATGTCCTGTTGAAATTATTGGGGTATATAGCATTCTCACTCTATGTGCACACATTTGATAGTTGTAAAACATACTACCAGCATACGAAGTTAAGATTAAATTTGTTGCATGGGTTTGTAGATATAGCATACTAACCTAAAAGATTTTTATTACCGCCATTTAAAAAATAAGGGCTTGACTTACTTAAAACATATCATTTTACGTGGCCTTCTGAAGTCCTGTGTGTTTTCCAAATTATATAGGAATCAGTTGATTATTTCCTTATATATAACATAAAAATTTTATTTTCTACTTCTAATGGGTATTTTACAAAATGGCTGAAAAATAGGCTCTGTGTGGCCTATTTTATGGCTGAAATAACTGTCAAAATACAAAGTTAAGTTGAAGTTAGCTGCATGGCTTCGTAGATGTAGCATACTAAACCAAAATACTCATATGGTCGCCAATTTGAAAATAAGTGTCTGATCCACATCAAACACATCAGTTTACATGGCTTACAGTAAGACTTGTGTGCCAAATTTGGCAGGAATCTGTTATTTGTTTTCTGAGACATTACATAAAAACGTATCTTTTTCGTGTATTGCTATCTTACAAAACAGTGCACGAGAGAGTTTATGCAACGATATATTTTATTTTTGTAATAGGTACTGCCAGCATACAAAGTAAGTTGAAATAGGTTACATTGTTTCGTAGATATATGATAGTATGCTAAAATGGTAATATAACTGCTATTTAGAAAATAAGAGTGTAAATTACCTAAAACATACATATTTGCATGGCCTGCCGTAGTACTACTTGTACTGTATAACAAATTTGGTAGTTATCGGTTGATTTTCTCCGAGACATTTTTTTTTATGTGGCACTATCTTACAAAACGTCTGACAAAACTGGCTATGTATTGGCATATTCCAGGCTTATAATAGATAATTTTAGCCTACCAAGTTTGGTTGAAATCGGTCAAAATATATGGTAGATATATACAATTAATCTAAAAAATGTATATAGCCATCATATTTCAAATTAGCGCCTATTCAATTTAAATCGTTTATGTTTAAACGGCCTTTCATAGTATTACTTCCATGCCAAATGTGTTGTAAATTGACTAAGTGGTTTCCGAGATATAACTTTAAAAGCTGAATTTTTAATGTAATACTATCTTCGAAAATGGGGGACCAATAACAATATCCCACCCATGTACAATGCGTACATGGTACACTGCCAACATACCAACTTTGGTTTAAATCGGTTAAATGGTTCTGAGAAATTATATAGTGCTCTAAATGTTATAAATTGGCGCCGTTTTGAAAATAAGCATCCTATGTGGTCGAAAACTATTAAAGTCGAATGTCCTTACTTATTAATATATGTGTGCTGAGTTTGGGAGAAATTCGGTTCACGGGTTCAAAACTTTTAAGGCCGGACAAACGTAGCCGCACACATACACAGACAGGAATGTTATCTCGTTAGCTTATATTTGCTTAGTAGGCCAAAAAAAAACCTTTAAGTTTTATCCCTGCAATGTTTTCGTGGCTTTCATGTGAAAGATTTTTCTTCCAGCAACTGTTCGTGTGTTACAGGGTCGCGGACAATACGTAAACCATGTAGTGATACAACAGAATCCAGTAATTATGCAAGAAACAGACAAGACCGTTCGTGTGGAATGTTCGTTTGATGCCAGCGACCAAACAGTGTCGTATGCTCCAAGTGGAACTCGCAACCAGGAAGGCAGTGGAATCAGTGTCACGTAAACAAGCTTTCAGTTTTAATTAATTATTTTATGTTCCCACACCATACGTGCTCTGCCTAGTACGAGGTTTGTTTGAGTGCATTATACAATAAATGAATCGCTAAGGACTAGGCTGGCTGGCACACATAATGAGGTACTGCTCTACGCACTAAGCACTTAAGTCTCTTTTTATGCAGTGATCCTGCAATTTTATTGGTGAAAAGTATATAATGTAGTTCATTACAGTCATCTATTCTAGTTTCACATGTTTGCAGTTAGTGTATTTTAAGAAACATTAGTTCTGATTCTTCTCCAGTGCAGGGCAGTGCTTTACAGAGTCATTTAATTTTCTGCCATCTAGTAGTGTCGCGTGAAAATACATATGGTAAACATTATCTTCCATCAAGGAGTTTCTTTTCAATTTTACTGTTGTGTACATTAGAATTATATAAAGAACCGATTCTCCCCCAATTGCAAGTGTGTCCGCCCATTATCGAGAACAATTTTAAGAAAACTTTAAAAATGCATAAGTTAAACACTAAAATATGTTAATGTTAATACAAACTTATAAAATGTTACCTAATAATTCAAAGTAATAAAGAATTGTACTATTGGTGATATAGATAAAATCTCACCTATCTTGCATGTAACCAAGACAATGTAAAAAAAAATTGTATTTCTACACAAATGTACTCCCTGAGGAAACAGAAAATGTTAGCGCCATGAAGGTTTGAATGTTGTGCAGCCTTTATATTGTCAAGGCTACCTTTAACAGCATGCCATCGTCATCATCGTTTATAATGATGTCGCACCAGAGCTACGCGAAGTGGATAATGGGACTCTGAAATCTTTAGCGACAAATCCTGTTTCTGTCTCGCCAATGATGATCACCATGTGAAAATTTGACGTTGGCGTGGCCATCGTGCAGATTCATCTGCAGTTTTGGAGCGCCACATATCCCGTCAGTGTGGTGCCATGTTTTGGAGTTCTGTCAATACCAACAGGCGCTCACCTCTAGTACACATTATGAGAGCATTAACCGCATGCCGCTATGTGCGTCCCATGATTCTGCTGTCCATGTGAACACCATATCTGCAGGGCATCGCAAATACATGTTTTCAACAGGATAACATCCACCAATATGAAGCTCAGATCAACCTCAGTACTTTGCAAAGATGTTCTCCTAAGGAATATCCTGCCACAGCTGGCGCAAATGACCCTCCAAATCCGCTATAGTTGCCACTGACCAATATTGCTGTCCGATATGGTCCCGAATGTTCTCGACAGTTGAGAGGTGTGGGGATCTTGCTGGCCAAGGAAGCATTTTGAGATCACGAAGGCAAGCCAGAGATACACATGCTATGTGAGGCAGGGCATTATCCTGCTGTAAAATGGGGTTGTCAAGCTACATCAGGAAGGGAAGTGCACATGGTTGCAGAATTTCCTTGGCTTATCGCCGAGCCGTCAGGGTTCCTTCAATCGCCACCAATAGGTTGCAGGAATAGTAGGAAATGGCACTTCACACCCTGACACCTCTCGTTGTGGTGGTGAGATGCTCTAAAATGAAGCGTAGATCATGGTGCTGGCCAGAATGTCTCCAGACTCGAATTCGGCTGTCGTCTGCATCCAGACAGAACCGTGATTCGTCACTGAACACTACTTGCCACCAATCCGCAAGTTGCCATGCTGCCCATTCCCTGCATAAAGTCACACATACTCGGCGATGCTAAAGTCGTAATAGTAGGCGTTGTAAGGTATGTCGTAAGGGACACCTCAACGACAGATCCCTCCCTGCTAGCCGCCTGGATATGGTTCTGGTGGACAAAGACGTATCCTCAGGTGCCGTGACATGTCCCTGGACGGTGCGCAGTGACACCTGTGGAGTGCTTACAGCATGTCGCACATTGAAACGATCCTCCCTAATGGTGGTTCAGCGGGGTCGACCCCAGCCTTCTCGATGGGTGTGAGTAGCCTTCTTTTCCCACATCGTCTAACACCAACTCACAGTGTAGGCAGAACGGTTCAAGTGGTGAGCAATGCGCCAAAACATCTAACCTGCGTCTCAGAAGCCGACGATGCGGCCTCTCTCAAACCCATTCATATGGGCAAATACTTATAGAATGCGCGCAAGCAAATTGCATTAAACGCAAATGAGACACATGCCTGGCTGTGACGATAGTGTGTGGCAACCTTCGCTGTACTCACGCGATTCGTTTATGCTGACCATCTTTTCATTTTTGCAAATGAGTTTATTAAGCACAATATGATTAAAAATGAATATATAATTATACAAATATCATTATAAAAACATACAATTTCTTTTTCTGATTCTACCCTCAGTTCGAGATTCTTGAGTCATTATCAAAAATTGTGAGAAAATAATTTTAACTTAATAAAAATCATATTAAAAGATTTCACCAAATTGTATGTAACAATGTATTGTAATAATCTGTAAAATTATAGAAATACTCATATAAAATATGAAACATTATGTATCTCATTACCCAACAATATGAAAATAACTACACATATAAATTATTTTAATAATGTTCATAAATACATTAAGTATCATTTACATATTCTATTTCGAGTTTCCGTAATATGTCTGCATTTTATTAATAAGGAAACTGCACTAATATTATTTAAAATAATGTATATTTAATATTGACTAGTTGTGCCCGCGGCTCCGCTCGCGTGGACTACAAAATTAAAGTTTAGGTTTTTTTAAAATGAAGTTGGAGTTCTAAACTCCATACATATTATAAAAATCAGCGTCTCTCTGTCTGTCTGTCTGTTAGTGCGCTTATCACTCGAGAACCACTTATCCAATTAACGTGTTTTTTTTTTTAATTCATAGATTTTTTCTCTGGCCAGATTTAAGTATATACTTTGTTACGTAAAGTAAAATAAGGAATAAGCAGTGAGGATAATAGTGAATCAAGTCGGAAAAAAGTTTGCCGCCAGCGCGTTCTCTTGCAATAAGCTGTCTAAACCGTTAAAGATGGAACAATATCACATAGTAAAGAATTGTGTAGAATAACAAGACCTAAACAAACTCAGTGGTAACATATATCTATCTATAACAGAGAAATACTAATAAGTGTTGCGGTGGTGTGCAATTCTAATATATTATATGAATTTTCCCTGATTTAGTCTTTGTTAACGGTTGAATATACTATGTTATCCGGTATTGGTAGGCCCATGCTTTTTATACTTTTTCCTGGTAATTTCTGCACTTGCTTTTCAATTTCAATGAGTACAAGTTTAAAAACTGCGTCATTGAACGTCTAATATAGTCCAATTTCGTATTTCTTAACAATTTTCATTATATTGTAATTTTTTTACACTGGATAGGACTCGTGACTACTGGATTTAACAGTTGTGGTGGCACTGTGCATCACCACAGGCTGCAACAGTTCGCCACCGTAGACAGCACTCGTGAACGTGTCAGCCGCCATCCCAGGAGTCTCTAATGCGGCACTCCTCAAGGGGTGCTATTAGCCCAAGCCAAATGCTGGCTTAGGTGGAAATCCCGCACTCCCTTAGCTTTCCCAGCAGTCGGGTCGAGAGCTACACCACAGACGCCTCGTTTACTTCATTGTATGCGTATTCCGCGCAAGGATAGTTCAGTGACGCGACTCCTGTCTCTATATCACAGTGCAAATAAATCACACACATGCCGATGTACTTGGCTTGCAGTTGTAGCACTAGTGGCTACCGTCGTAAGGCCGACGTGATTGTTAAATCCGCCGTTCGAGGCGAGTTCGTGCGAGCGCGATCTAAACACTCCCGAGTGTCCGCACGGGACCACTAACACGTCCGGTTCGCGTGGGACCGTAATTCTCGGGAGTAAAAGGGGCTATATAAATCTATGACGCTTCTGCCATCCGTGCCGCGTTGCTTGAGTAGTATTACCTGCCGCTAATAGCTCCCGTAAGTCGTCATAGCTATCAAGGGCTACGTAATTCTGCGATATCCCTATTCGGACTACCGCGAATCGCCCCGACTGCAAGTGAAGGACTTCGCGCGTTTTCTGCGCAACTTCCGCCCTTCCTACGCGACCGGCTCCGCGAATCACTGCTCTAGCTCCAGGAGTATTGTGACCATGTTGGTTTTAGAACACTCCGACATTATGACCGATCCTTTGCCTACCACTTCTTATGTCTACCGAGTCGCAGTAAGGGTACCGCCATTCTGAGCCCTCGGCCTGGAAATGTCATTTATACCAGTGGAGGGACATTTTTCTCTCGCTGAATTTAAGTCAGACGAGAGTAAATTTAATAACGCAGCAAGCAACCTAATTTCAAAATATGCCACTGAAGTTTAGGATATGTTGGAGCATAAAGAGATGTTTGTTCAATATTCTTCACAGTTCTCGTGGCACCTCTGAAGTCTGGACGGTTCAGTTGTTCCTGACGACCTCCTAAGTCGCTGTGGCTGGGGCACCTGATACTATTGACACAAGCGATCCTGGCAACCCTAGTGTATTCCTCACTACACCCCTTGGTATAATTCGCCGACATCAACGAAGACACTAACCTGAAGCCACGGATAGCCTAAGATGCTTCATGCACGTGTGGCTTACTTAGGGAATGGGCAACCTCTACGTCTGCCTGGCGATTCCCCAGCTGCTCACTCCAGTGCCCAACAGTTGGATACAAACAGTGGCGGCTGGTGACTTTTGAAACTCGCAGGGTTGTGACGATCCTAACTAAGATAATTACAAATAGCATTTTTTATAGGCACCGTGATAAATAAATTGAGTACAACAGGCTTCTGTAAATGTGGCTTATGTAGTTACATACAAATATTTTAGTGTGGTTGTTGGAAGAAAAATTACATCGCTCGAATTGTAATGGTCAACACACCATGGCCACTGGTCCAGGTCTAATAACCAGCACAGGTATTAGTTTGTTTTAAGTTTGTGCAGGCTATATGCCTTCCAACCAGTATACGCTGTTCACGGTAAAGTGAGCACTTTTGAAGTCCTAGTTACCTTTTCCTTTCAGTCACTATTTTTTTATCCTTTAACCACTTTTTTAAAATAAATATTACAATGTAGGTAATAAACACAAAGTGTATATTTCCCCGCATTTGTAAGTAAACATCTAAGACTGAAATAAAATATATTTATTGACTATTGTTCCAAATTAGAGGGCTTTGAATAGTGCTCACATTTCCGTGAACAGCCTATTCTTACGTGGTGTGATACGTTACACGAGAGATAAGATAATAATACTAATTTTACTATACTAATGATGATGATAACTTGAATATAATTAAAGGAATACGATTAAAACCCAATACTTATCTACATACAGTACATACAAAATCATGTCAAACTTAAATTAGAGGATAATGCTTGCATACCTTGATAAATATGTTTGTAAACGAAATCCATTCTTCGTTCCTTTTGCTCCGAAAAATAGTCGATGACTAGCTCGTTAAAGTTTGGCAGTTTGGTTAGTCGGAATGATGTAAGAGACAAACATTTCATGTACGTTTCCATTTAGTTTGTACCGTATTACAAATACTAAGAGTGATAAAGTTGCGCAATCTGTTGTCTCAATTGATACAAACGCAGTTTCAGTAGTTTCGGTTGCGAATTAATTGAAGACACACGGCAAAGATAGTCTAGCAATTCATTCTGGATTGTTTTAGAAAGTCCTAAAAACACTCTGTTATCAGCTCTTCTACGTGTTGCTTCAGCGTGCTATCAAGCTTAGCCATTAACTTTACCAAGCCACAAAAAATGCCTGGATTTTCGGAAGTTTTTGACTCGTCATGTCCCCTCAGTGCCAGTTCAAATATACCACAACATTTTCTGTAGTAAATTAGTTTACTTAGAATGTAACCATTTCTTGTTCGTTGTTTTGTTTAATTTTCAACATGTACGCGCTATCTAACTGACAACTTCACACCCGCATAGCCGGTCCGTGGAATTGTATGTACAGTTGAATTTTCGCATTTACGAACTGGTGCGTTTAACACCTTGGATTTGTAGTTGAGTTATAATTAACTGTGGCCATGCTGTCCCGAATTCTTGAGCTCTAGTTTTTTCTCGTAATTCAAACTGTTTGTCATAATAAGGTTCAAAATGTTACTCACCGAATTATCCATTATTTACTCATTTGCACAAAACGATATTAACCACAATGCAACCTTGCTTCTGACCGATGTGTTAAACAACTATAAAAGGGAGGAGCACGAAAGTGTGCCCACAGCACATGTAGTATGTAACTGTAGAACATATTCTGTTAAACAGTAGAATTCGAAGTTCCAGTTTTGGTAGCCTTGTCAAGTTCCAGGAAACCGTTTATGGGTGAGAGTAGGTGCGCACCCAGCTCTCTCTCAGAGTTACAGCATGTGTTTGTCTGAATGTGACGAGCCCCTGAAATTTTCTCTCCCTCCCGTAGCACCCTTAATCGATTTTTATAGCCATCTCTCTCTGCTCACTCCACCCACTTCGGGGCGAAGAATCTGCAGCCTCACCACTCGACATTTCCAAAAACATTTATCTCGTGATGAGTGTCGTCCATTTAAAAAACATTGGCTGGTAAATGACCTCCGTATTCGTACGCAGTATTATTTGCTGAGTAGCAGTTAAGTAGAGGTCTGTGTTCTGAAATTTGATTAGGAGTGATGTGCCCCACAGACCTCCCTCAGCAGCCGTATACCAAGGAACTTTCAGAACTTCAGTGATCAATTTCGAAGAAAAAGGGTAAATTTTGAGAGAAAAAAGGGAAAAACGCGTAATTCAAGAAGGCGGCTGGCCGGTGCCGGCGCTAGGTTCCTTTGTCCCCTACTGCCCACAATCATTCTACTCTTAAATGTCAATAACAGTATTAAAGGTTTGTTGTACATGATTTGTTTGAAACACTGCAGACGTGTTAAACCTGGAGTAAGAAGTAACCATGAATTGATTATAGTTTATCACGTGGTAATATATTCAAAATAAGCTGGGCAGTCTGAAAACTTGGTATCCAAAGTCATTGCATAAGGTACATCGGGAAAGGTCCTTCATTTTGTTTCCACAGGAAGCCAAATTTTCAAAGTCATATAAGAAGGTATCGCTGCATGGGTTCCAATGTAGATACGATAAATTGACATAAGTACTATTATAAAATATGTTTAATGGTAATATGGCATATCCTCTGAGAGAAAGAATCACTTGAGTTGAAGAGCACACAATTGATAAGCCACACACAAATTACTTTGTATATCCTGCGACAGTTTGACAATTCACTGTTGAATATTATTTTCAGTAACAATGTCGTCTACATTTTTGTAGTGGTGAAATTCTTGAGCAGCTGCTAGGAACTATCACTTTTCATCATATGCCATCTGACACAGCATATACAAAGCCAGGAATTGAGCTGAACGCACCATATAGGTGGCAGTGTTTAAGCAATCTTTGTGTATGTTTTCATGCTTAATATTTACTAAATACATTCACAGTCTCTCTAATTAGGGTGAATCGAAATTTGGCTGTACAATGGAGAAGTTTGGTATTAAGAAATCGTCTGAAATGTTGCACTGTAATTTATGACCGCTTAACAACATATTATTAAATTATAATCCATAACAAATTTTTTATTTTATCATTAAACACTGCTCTCAAATAAGTCGTACAGCGATGAAGTTTTGAAAACAGTGTTAATGAGTGAACTACAAATTGTCATCAGTTTATTTCGTGAGATTCAAAGTGAATTTTATATCTGGAGCTCAAATATTGCAGCATGAAGGTTACAATGAAAATTATATGTGATACCTGCCAAATGCTATGGTTTATAAGTAGGTATTGAATCTGCTCTCTGCGTAAGGCACCAGCAATTGAGGCTAGCCCTCAGTGTTAGGGCGTAGGAATACGTCGACACTATTGTCTCTAGGTCCAATTTACTAATAAATTCACCTCGTTTTCAGGTTACCAATAAATCAGTTTTATTAACGCTTAACAGGGCCACTTATACATGTACACACGAGACAACACTCCCCTTCCCTTTTATGCGTAGGCTCCATAGTGTTTGGCGCGGCGCTTCGCGTCGTGGAGGGAGGGGGGCAGAAGGCAAGATTCTTCACACTCGCTGGATGACTCTACTTATCTGGATGGAGGCGCTGTCTTCTCTCGGCTGGCGACTTGGGACTGCTCCGGCACTTGGTGGGCGTCTCGACGCCTGATCTCGAAGCTCCTCCTCCCGGGCCCACTCAGCACTCTTCGTCTGACGACGGCCAGCTGCCGTTGTCGTCTTCTCCTCGATTCGCTCCGCCCTCCTAGATTCCCGTCGGCCGACTTCCTCTTCCTTACGCTCTCTCGTGGTTTTGTAGACTCGATCGCCATATTCAACTTGCACCGTCCCTGCACGTGGCCGGGGTGCTTGCTGCGTCCCCCCTGAGTCGTAAAACACGTGGCCGCTGCTCCTGTGGTCCGCAGTCGGCCTGGCGTCGCCCCTTGATTCTGGCCTGGAAGTTTATTGTTCCGTTCTGCACGTGTGGGAACATTTGGGTGCCCTCTTGGTTCGGCGCACGTGTGGTTCTCCTGCCTCCGGATATCGTGCCGCTATTATCCCAGCACGCCCGCCAAAAGCTCTCAATGTTTATGGCGGTAGCTAGCCTGGGACAGGCGCCACCGCTGGTGTGGGCTCCGCGTCCCCGGCAGCTGCGAGATGCAGCTGCATCCGCCTTCCTCCACACAGGGTCGTTCCGCCGGGCCGTCCTGGCGCTATTCTCCCATCACATCCGCCAAACCCTTAATCCTTATTGCGGTCGTCCGCCTGCGAGCTTCGCCAGAGCATGTGTTCTGACGAATAAAATATAGGGATGCAGAATGCGCCATATGTTTGCTTGTTGTTTGAAGGGTGATTATAGAGGATTAAGAAAATTAAATGTATTGAATCGTAATTTACCTCAATCAGGTTTAATATGTACGAAGAGCAAAATCACAATTCCTTAATGAGCAATGTCTTTCAACAAAAATCTTCTCACGTGCTTTTCCTTCTAGCATTATACCCCATTATCTAAATACTGATTTGGAAATTAATGCCACAAAAATTTTGAGACCTCTGATGTTGGTGAGTTATTAGAAGTGTTACTTTCTATGACCACCAATATCAGTTTAAAATGCATTCCAAATACATGTGGATACAAAGAGAATTTTACAATATTTTACTTGTTAAGAAGTAAGGAATCAATTCAGCACCAGTGATCATGTTTACAAACTCTGGTTTTGTATAGTTGTAGATGCTTCACACAGCCTTTTCCTTCAGTTCTGATTCTCAAAGAAAGTGCATTTATAGGTAGGGCATAGCCATTACACAAACAAAATAGAGTGATGAAACTTTAATGAAGAATGTCCCTTACGTCATGGGTCAGTGACAATGAGCCTTATAAGTGACATTAAATTTTTGCTCACTGGACTTGTAGTATGACTGGTTATGCTCTTATCAAATACAGTCTCTGTAAACTAGCTAATTTTTTAAACTAAATGGAATAACTATATAGGGAGCATATGTCAACTTAAATGCCATTAAGTCTTCGGAGTATGAGTATTAAATTTCTTTGCTGCTGTAGCCGCAAGGACTACGCTTTCAATGCGAGATAGCTGTTTGAAATAAAAGGCAAGCACATTGGTATGAAAGTAATTTATTTGCACTGTGAAATACAAATAGGAATGACGTCGCTGAACTAACCTTCCGCAGGAGATACACACACAAAGAAACATGCTAAGCATCCATGTTTTAGCTCTCGACCCGACTTCCCAGCTAACAAAGGGGCCCGGCTTTCCTCATCGGCCTGCAGCTGCTAGGACTAATGGCACTCCTGAGGTGTGCAGCATAACAGACTGCCAGGTTAGCAGAATACAAATTCAGTTGAGCTGTCCCTGGTGGCGATAATTTGCAGCCTGTAATGATGCAAAGTGTCACCACATCAGCCCCTGCCAGTAATGGGTCCACATCACGAGAAACATACAAAGACCTCGGTCGCAGTTGACAAGTCTTTATAGACAATTGACGATCGTTCCCCATGCCATGTGATGTCTCAGTGCCTTCATGCTATTGGCCAGCTGCAATCATGGGGCAACTCGGTGATTGGATGGTCGATTTCCGCACAATGTCTTGTTGGTGTGATATCATTGGTTTAATGTCAATATGATGTAATATGGCTTGCATATGGGTATATTATAAGCAGTTGGGTGTCAGCTGTGTGGCTTAGATTGACAGCAGTTGACATGAAAGATACATTGTCTCAGTATGTGAAAGCAATTATAAAATATGTTGGTGACAAATGTTGCGGGTCCAGCAACAGTACCTACAGCAGTACTGCAATCGACTTCTTCGAACATGACACTGGCAGTACCAGCGACTTCTTCGAATGGGTCACTCGCAGCAGTGCCATCATCGACTTCTTCGGGCATGATGCCGAAAGCACCATCGACTTCTTCGGATGGGTCAACTACAGCAGTGTTGCCATCGACTTCTTCAGGCATGATGTCGACAGCACCATCGTCTTCTTCGAATGGGTCACCTACAGCATTATCGCCATCGACTTCTTCGGGAATGTCATCGATTTCCTCGGGAATGTCATTGACTTCTTCGGATGGAGCACCTACAGCAGTGCCGACATCGATTACATTGTCAAGACTACATTACTGTTTCTGTGACCAGATATTTGCCTACAGCCAAAGTGCAAGGAAGCACGAAATTACTACTTGTGTGAAGGATCCTACCTGTGCTATGCAACATGTGTTAAATGAAAAAGTATGTTCAAACGAGGTGATAATCTGAAGATATATATCAAGAACTGTAAATGCAGAATTCCTGCAGCTAAGAAACATCTTGTACTAGCTATTGGCGATACCACATCAAATGTATTCTACCTAAAAAATAAGTATTCAAGGGAATTTCAAAATATTATGTAATTGGACGTAACTTTGTTGGTACGATAGACATATGTACATACCTGGGCCACATTAAGCAAAGGGTAATCAATCAATTAACAGAAGAAGTAGAATAAAGTCCCATAAAATATCATGTCTGGCTGGAGTGTACCTATGGAAAGCCTCAACCTTTGGATTAATAAATCAGCCGGTGGGCATTCAAGACTATGAATTAAGCATTGTACAACACTGATAGCATTCCATAGGTTGTAGAGGCCTTGAAAGAAAAACTTTGTCTTGAAGAAGAAGAATATATGACTAAGGGTTCTGAGTGGATGCTTGCTAGCATAGACTGTCTCGAGCTGCGTATTAGCATATTATATTAATTATGTGAAAAGTGGGCATGCCTACTTTCCCTGATAGAAGGATTATGGTAGCCTTGGTTTTCAGATATTCCACTACAAGCCCATACTGTAAGTGAGCATGATAACAAAAATATGTGAAATGATGTAGGCAAAATATTATGATTTGAAAGTTAGTACTTCAAGATTTCTTGCGTAGGCCAATCACTGGATGTGCATAAATAATGATAATATAGCAAAGGTATATGCTGAAATGCAAAAAATTTTTGGATTGATACTGTCATATATTCTAAACAGGTGGCATTTTTCAGTATTGGAAGTATGCTGTTGAAGTGTTAGAAATTTGACCCTGTGACAAGGAGGGAGGGGAGGGCGAATGCTGAGTCGAGCCTGGGTAGATCTCCTTCAGTGCAATCTACGGCGAAGAGAGGTCCTACATAAATATCTACATGCCCGGTCCTGCTCTAATACACCACAGTTATTTTTCTACTAAACACAATTTACGAGTTAAATGGGAGATTTTGATAGCTAAAGGACAACATCATATGATATATTCAAAGATTGCAGAAGTGATTGAATCTAATTTGGTGGTTTGAGGAGACCGAGTAATCAACAGGCTACTAAATCCAGGTGGAATGACAGTATGAAGTAGCAAGACGGAATGACATAGCATGAAGTAGCAAAATGAAATGACAGATCATGAAGTAGCAAGATGGAATGACAGAGCATGAAGTGGAAAATTATAGAAATAAAATTACTGAAATGTTAAGGACATGGACATGGGGTCAAAAGGCATGGGTCATGGTGTCAAGTGTCTTGGGTCGAGGGTTTTGAGTCTTGAGTCTTAAGTCTTCAGTCAAGGGTATTGAGTCAAGGGTCTTGAGTCAAAGGTTTTGAGTTAAGTATCTTGAGCCTAGCAAGACCTTGAGTCAAGAGTCTTGAGTCTTGGGTCTTGAGTCTGGGGTTTTGGGTTTTTGGTCTTGGGTTTTGGGTCTTGGGTTTTTGTCTTGGGTTTTGGGTCTTGGGTCTCGAGTCGTGGGTCAAGGGTCTTGAGTCTTAAGTCAAGGGTCTAGAGTCTTGTGTCTTGAGTATTGGGTTAATGGCCGCGAGCCAAGGGTCTTGAGTCTTGGGTCTTGAGTCAAGGGTCTTGAATCAATGGTCTTGAGTCAAGAGTCAAGAGTATTGAGTCTTGGGTCTAGGGTCTTGTGTCTTGAGTCTTGGGTTTTGAGTCAAGGGTATTTAATCAAGCATTTTGAGTCTTGAGTCTTGAGTCATGAGTCTTGGGTCATTGTCTTGAGTCTTGAGTCAACTTGAGTCTTGGTTCTTGGGTCTTTGGTATTGGGTCTTTGATTTTGGGTCTTGGATCTTGAGGCTTGAATCGTATGTCTTGGGTCAAAGGTTTTGATTCTTGTGTTAAGGGTCTTGGGTCTTGAGTCTTGAGTCTTCATTATTGGGCTTGAGTATTGAGTAAAGTGTAAAAAGTTCTTTGGGAATTTGTTGGAATGTTTTGTAAATAATTTGGGATTTTTTATCTATATATTTTTTAATAATTTTTAAACTATTTTTATAATTTTTTTGTATTTTTTTTTAATTTTCTTAGGAAATGTATGTGTTTAGTGTCATCCAAGGTTAAGGTCAAAGGTCACTGTCGAATGTAAAAAACGATTACCCCAAATCCTTAGGGATCGTTTTTGCAAATAAGGGGATCGTTTTTGAAAATGAGCGGATCGGTGCTTTTTGAGGAATAAACGAAAAATGTTGAGGAAAAAATGGGAATTTTAAGCGAAAAAAGGTCAATTTCAAGGAAAAAGGGAAAATTTCCGAGAAATTAGTGGGAAAAGGGATATTTAAGATGACAGTGCCAGGTGCCGTTGTCCCCGAAGGCCAATAATCATTCTACTTTTAAGTATTCTAATTTTGATTAAACGAATCTTTAATTTCTATCTCGTCTCTAAATTACGTTCTTTTTTTCGTAATCAATATGAAATAAAAACAGTGAAAACAGTGCTATATTGACAACTACAAGTAAGAAATAGTTTACATGTAACTTTTTGTTAAAAGGAGTTCTGATCAGCTATGTGTTAAGTAAACACATCTTATTTAAATATTTACATATTTACGTACCAATGGTAGAAACATATTTCATTGTTGGAGATTAATAAAAATATTTATTTTTTTCTTTCTGATCAGCAAAAAATACGGTGCTTACGCCTATACTCTCTGTGTGTTTTTCCACGTAAAAAACTTTAGTGGTAGCATGTCGTTTTTATGAACATGCTTTTTTCTCATCATTTAAGTTGCTCAGTGCCTCAGCAAGGTCGATTCTATCTGATTTTACATTTACATAATATGTCTCAATTCGTGATTCATAACTAACCATTATTACTATCTTAAAATACTGATCAAACTTGTATTCAGATATGTTAGCAAGGCGGTTACTACTTCGAATATGGCAAATCAACAACATTTATAATTTCTTGTTTTCTAGTGTTTATTATTTTTCTTCGAGCATAAAATACTTATAGTTATGGAATAAAATTTGGACATATTTTCAACATACCTACCTAGTAAAGCAACAAAGTTGTAATAAATATGTTTTTTACTTCAGGTGTAAATATTAACATGTGTCGTTTATGTTGGCCGATGAAGAGAAGTTTTAATGAAATGGCTTTTCCGGAATCCTTACTTTGATTGCATGTGTGAAGGCGAGTTTCGGAAGTACGGGGTTTGTTTCTAGACGTGAGCGAAATTTTTGCCTGGCAATTATTTAAATACCAGGTCTGTTTATACTTCACAACTTTATAACTTTTCTCTAGGGTTTTGAAATACATTTACATCACTTGCTTAGACGTTTCAGTGAAATGAATATTTGCCAAAGCACAAAAAAAAATTCTCAAAAGTTCTAAAACCCAGTCAAGAAGAAGAAAAAACAATACATTCTGAAAAAAATATGAGGAAAATAAGTCACACCATTTATGTACAAACACGATCGCCACGAGATCGTTGACAGTGTTAGCCACCATCTTGTTCGTCCCCACTAATGAAATCAGTAACACGAGTTGTGTGCTCTAATTTACTCTTTTTCGTTGTAATGGATGATCGTTTGTTTTAACATTTATTCTGGTTAAGGCCATCCTTTCATTGAGAAAATTTAACATCTATATAGTTCCCAGTCACCTATTTACTTAAACAGTCACGTCAAAATTTCCGTTACGCTATTAAGTGAATTAACACCAATCGAACCATTGTTTATATAGACGTTGTTAAAAGTCATAATACCTACCTAAATACTGTCAAAAATTGTGAAAATTTATAGTGTTACACTTTTTGAAATATGCTAGCATTGTTGGGACAGCTGACATATGTAAACAAAGATTTTGGTGTTTAAAGTATTAAATGTCACATGGTTTTGTTTTTGTTTACGTGTAGTGGAAGGATGCATTATTGTTACATGGAAGTAGAACTTTTGCAGGGCTTCACAGATATGTGAAGTAACAGTGAATAGACTATTTACGAAACAAGTTGCCTTACAGTTTCACCACATCCGTTATCTGGAGCTCAACACTAAGCAGTACAGACTCCAACTTTCAACTACATGGCCACTTTTACAATGCAGAGGATGGGTATCCAGCCTTAGTGATACATCAACAACTCTCTACATGAGTTTGGTCACCACTCACATGCTGCTTGCAAAGCTTAAGTATGCTTCTCTACTCACCTTGAGCTTTATGATACTCTATTTATGGCTCGGGGCCTAAATTCAGTGGTAGGTACTTACTCATAGATTTAAAGCACTCGTGATTCGACTGATCCCTCAGTCTTATTGTTATGAATTATGATGTCACTAAATATAAGGAAGATAATTTTTACCAGTCACATTAATGAAATTTAAAGCTGAGTCATTACGAATAGGAGGCACCAAGTTCTCTGCCAGTTGTACCTCTTTTAGCATCACTTATGTACGTCCGTAGACCATCCACTTTGCTCGTCAGGAACTTCCTCATTTTTACATACCACAAAGTCACATCCGTGGTTAACTCCTATGGCAATATAGTGTATCTAAGTGTTTTGCTGAAAATCACATTAAAAAGATTCATTTTCACCACATAAGAAACACATTAAATAATCAAGCACAACGAACTGCTGTTCTGGTTTGTACATTTGGGCATACTGTTCATTCAGGCATGGTTCATATATTAGGTCCAGTTATGTCTGATGGGGTATAGAGAACACTGAATATCCTGATCAAAAATTCGAAACCAGAATCTGATTATGAGATCGCTTGACTTACCAAGGGCCCTCTATGTTTTCCAGCAACATGGAAGTTATCTTATTTCATAGATTCGGAAGACATCAGAGGGTTGTTGATTACATAGTTATATTTTGCATTCAACTGGTAAACATCCAATTAGGAACAATTAACTATCTTCCCAAACTGTTACCATCTTGCAGTGTTTCTGATTGATTAGTTTCAATTTAGTTTTTTTCAACCTGGTCCCTGGACATAACAGTTACCGCTTCGAAAATAACTCTGCGTGCTTGGTACCAGGAATATTATTCGAAGCCACCTCGGTCGGTATATAGGATGTTTTTGAAAATGTCTACAGACCCTAAACTCTATCATGGCGTGCCTGATAAATTAAATTGTTTTCTAGCCATTTATGAAGATTTTAATTGGCTATGAGGTCCTTTCCCGAACACTACTACCAGTGAGAATACTGTGTGTGCTGCATGCTTAGATATATTCTATTTGTGTGCTTCACAACGAAGACATACATCTACAGCTGTTCTTAGATTTGGTGGTAGATGTACATATGTGGTTCAGCCTTTCAGCAGTTTATTGCCAGGTGTTCACAATGTGACAACATTTACAGTTGCTATGGCAGAAACTTCTTTGGAACCAGACATCACATGAATTACCTGGATATATTTGACCCTCATAGTGACCCAAAAAATATTGTGGTAAGCTTAACAAAATGTAAGTTTACAGAGAATTCTAGTCCCTAGAAACTCCAAATATTGTAGGGCTTTGGGAAGAAAGGGCCAAGTCCATCAGAGTGGTAGGCCTCGATGGGATAAGCATACAAATGATTATGTTATGCGCTCTTTACTGTGTCCGTATTTAAGCCCATGAAACCAAATTTTTCGTTACAAGACTCGCCATTTCCCGACCAATGGAAGCAGACCAAAATCGTTCCAATAGCGAAAAAAGTAAAACCACAAGAGCTAAAAGACTTAGAACCTATTAGTATTATGCCAACAACTTCATAAATTTCTCAAAAACATGCGTGGTAAAATAATTGAATAAATTGAAACGAATAAAATAGCATACGAAAGGCCATTAGGGATTCATTATTGCCACAGTACATATTTCACACTTATGGATATAACTGGCAATATTTAAGGCTTTTGATGAATTCATAATTTCAATTTCATTGTTCCTTCATTTTAACGCCATACATCCGCCGAGCGCGGGCAAGTGCAACCACAACGAACGTCGCAGGCCGCACCCCAGCTGCCCCCGACCTATTGGTCGAGTGGGCCAGGAAAAAAAAAGCAAAAAGACAACATGGCCACCACTGCCAAGATCAGTGCAAACCCGTGTGCGAGAGTGCCGAACTGGCTAATGAGATGAATTCCCTTGCTGGTAAATGCTTTACACTGCCGTTTAAACAGTGAGGAAGTGTGGCAAATGGACGCGATAACAGGCATCACCTCGCCGCGAAACTACACGTGACCGAAGTTATGGACATGTGGTTTGCAGTAAATATATTTCAAAACCGAAATGAATTAGCAGTAAGCGTAAGTAGACAGAAACCAACAGTGGTTGCAGTGCTTCTATATATTGGAACTAATATATATATATTAGTTCCAATATTTTTTTTAGTGTTGATGTGTGCATTTAGATAAATTGTGCTTGTCAGTCCTTTGGGTACTGTGGTATGCCAGATCGCCCCGAATATTAAATTTACTTCAAAGGCCAAATGTACACATAAGAGTGTAGGAAGATATGTAACTGTACCGTCAAAAGTGTTTTATGTGCGTGTATTATTTGCAATCATTTATTTACTCCAGACATTTCAAGGCAAATAAAGAGCCTATGTAGCAATTTAGGTGAAGAGTAGTATGAATATGGATAATCAAAATATGAAAGTGTAACATGTATTACACCATTTCGGCCCTTGAACAATATTTAAGAGAAATTGGTTTTCGGCGCGAGCAGCGCCCAGCATCGGTGATAATCGCGTCATAATAAATTAGTAATTTGTAGTAGGTGTAAGAAGCCATGTGCGTTTTCGCACCTCGGTTAATTCATCTTTTGTATCTATCACTGTAACTGCAATTGTGTAAATTTTTAGTACTGGGGCTTTGTTAATCTCTTTCATTGCCCCCGGGAACGCATCCCGCCGGTATTGATTCACCACCTATTGTTCATTTCATCACTAGTTTTCTCGTGCTCTTCCGAGCCTTTGTTCTGCATCTGCCAGCGCAGCACAGGATAACCAGCACGGGTATATGACCATGACTTTAAATATGTCACAAGTCTCGGGCTAATCCAAGCTTTTAACTGATCAGCTGGTGCCCAAGAAAACACCGTCAATTTCCGAAATGTGCAGCTCCGACAGGACAGAATATTTTTTTCTTTTCGGGACACTTGAACTGACCGCTCTATCGAAGTCTAATCCTGTTATAAGCCCAGAGATGTGACAAATTTACGAAATCTTTCGACACTCTTAATCAAGACTTCTTATTGTTACGTCAATTAACGATTGGTTTTTCACAGTGCATGTGGAAGCGGTTCAAAAATTATTTACTGGACGGGAAACAAATCAATGTACGCATTAGCGAAGGGGAACGAACTGGTATCGTTAATAGGTATAATGCGCCTGGGGTGTCATAGGGATCTATCTTTGGACCACTTTTGTTATTTGTTTTTATTCTGGGGATCACAAAATGTTTTAAGCACATGAAATGCATGCAGACGATGCGCAGTTGCTGGTATCTTTTCTTGTTGATAAAACCCCGCAGGATGTTTCTAAAATTAATGATAAATTAAAACTCTTTCATGGCTGGTGCATTGGAAACGGCTTAAAATTAAATGCTGGCAATTTTAAATACACAAAATATAGACTCCAAAAATTTAAAATAAATAAGTTACCCTATCGAAAACTAAGAAAACCACTGCTCTATATATCACCGGAACCTTGGCATAACTTTTGATGCAGACCTCGCGTGGAAAAAACGCATTTCAATCTGCCTACAAACAAGATACTACAGGCTTAGTTATTTATACAAAGTAAACATATCTTGCCTCCAGAACTTAAATGAAAAGTCTGTGGCGCGTTGATAATGTCGCTCTTTAATAATAGAGCGGGGTTATTTGTCGGCCTTAATGAAACGCAGCAGCACAAAATTATAAACTGCAAAATGAGTGTTTACGAAACGTTTTTAATATAAAAATATAACAACATTAGCTATCCGTTAGCAGGTACAAGCTGGCTGAGTATGAATAACAGATGCAAATTTCACTTTACCTTCAAAGCACTTTACCTTGTAAGCAAAACTTAATGAGCAGTCGTTTAATCACGGGTATAATACTAGACACAAACATAATATTCATATGCCAAAGCACCATAAAACCATGTACGAAAAGTCTGTTAGCTACCAGGCATGCCAAATCTGGAATGAAATGTCAGAAAAGCTTCAGCAGTGCAAATCAACTGAAGTATTAAAAATAAACTATCGCAAACAGGTAGCAAATACCCAGCTGCATATACTGTAGCTCTACGCTCGTAAATCTGTCTAACCTTTCTTATATAATTGTTCATATTTTATCCTATATATTAAATTTCAAGGAAAAAGAGATATTGGAGATGTATACGCATGTAAAAGAAAACAAATATAGTTTTTGGTTTTACGATTTTATTATTAACGTATTTAAAAACACTTAACATGTTTACATACATATTAAAATATCTTGTAAGGTTACACTACTCTCAAAACTGTATTTGTAATTTGAAAATGTTACACGGAAAATTGTAAACCTTTCTAGTGCTGAATTTTGTTCGTACCTAAATAAATAAAATGCATTTGCTTATCTACAAGGAATTCATAACTATTAAAGAACTCTAAATTTCAGACCTGTTTGCCATTTTGAATGATTCTATTGATTTACTTTAATCTCACATAAATTCCATACAGTGTTTCTACTACAATTATTGCCTGAACTGGGCATTCAACTAAAAATAGAACATTGGGCCGAACTATTTTGACTTCAAGCCAACATTTTATTCCAAACATTAACATAACCTACAACATTTCGCTTACATCGGCCCAAACAAAAAATACACTCTAACAGCTGGTATTTCATTATTATCCTTAAAAGTTTTAACTGCATTTGCCAGTAATAAATACAGTTTTAATTTATGTTGTAGTGACGAACTTTCAATAGTCAGATTTTTTTTGGTGATATTCAGATATATTTTGTCCAAAATATGTTTTTATCATAATTTTAATGTTACTTTTACTATACAGTTGATATTAAAACAAAAATTCAAGTAGCAGAAACTTGTGACTTTTGTTTTACAAAAGATGTTCATGTGTTTTATCAATTATTTGTGTTTTTATTTAGGAAACTTGTCAAAATGTAGTCAATAATACCTATCCCAGAAAAAACTATAAACACTATGTATGATGAATTAATGTATCGTGGATGGTTTTACAAATACATTATTTCAGTATATGTGTGTTTTCTTCATTTGTGAAATTATTTGATCAAACTATGATTTCATTTACAGTGTTCCATTTCGGCCATCGGGAACCAACATCGTAACAAATACGGCACCTACTCCAAATGTTCGTATGCGAATATTAAAAAGAAATGGCCATGAAGCAGCCGTAGTGGGTCTGGGTGAAGAACTTCTACTGAAAATTGAGATTGATCCCACTAGTGCGTTTGCTATATTTGTTCGGAACTTAGAAGCACGTACGGATAATGGGGAACTACTAACACTAATAGATAATGTGGGGTAAGTTAAAAAAATCTTTAAGAAGTACTTAAAATCTACAATAATAATTTTTGTGTAGCCTTACTTGTAAATATAATGTAAACAATAGCTTGTTTATNGAATTTGTATCAGTGTCGAATGGTAAACAATTTGTGTTTTTTTTTTTTTTTTTTTTTTTTTTAGATGTCCGCGAGACCCGAGCATTTTCCCAGCACTACGATTAGGACAGAATAGAGATTTATCTGCAGACTTTAAAGCATTCCGTTTCCCTTCAACAGCGACTGTTAACTTCGTTGCAACAGTTCAGTTTTGCCAGGATGCTTGTGAACGGGTAAGTAAGCGATGATTTCGTAGATTTTATATTATTGCCCCTGAAATCATTCAAGTAAATTCATGAATACCTCTTTTTGTTCTTATGATATACATTCTCACTGTAATCGGCATTTTTTGACTTGATAATTGTACAAAACATAGCCAAACAAATATATTCTGCAAAAGATGTTACTGATACAACTAATTTGCCTGCTTCCATCTAAACTCACACACATGAGTAAATGTATCTACACATAACTTTCATGACGATATATTACTCCTTATCAGACCGCATGACATAAGGAACTGGCAAAAACAGTAGTTCTGTTTCTAGCAGGTCACAAACTGTCACTCCATGGTTACATTCTCTATACACAAAAACACTTCTCCATGAAACCGCACAGCAATTGCAGAGTACTAAAAAAACACATCTAACCTCAAACATTAATGTTTTCTAAATGCATTTCACACCTGGTTACACTGTAGGGTTGCGATAACTAATTGTTATTTTGACAAATAAATACAAAACAAATCAACTCATGGTTTAACAATACATTGATTGCAGAACAAGCATATAGATTAACCTAAAAAATTCAAATCTCAACAACGTCCACCCCTTACAAACAGGAATTCACGTCAGAACAGCAGTGTGCCTAACACAGGATGGATGAGGAGTTCAGCAGTCTGACGAGCTCCTCAACCCAATGGTAAATCTTCACCCAACATAACCTGAGCTCCAGCCACAAGATGTGAAAAAGATTATCAATTTGACGCTTCCTCAATTGGCATGACACCACCCAGTCCTTCCTTCTAAGTCACCTTGTGGACATCTCCTCTGTTCTTATCTTCTCGTCCGTCAAACAGCTAGAAAATTCCGCTGGACAATGACCGCAGCACATCTAAGACAACGTCCTTGATCAGGATGCAGCATTAAATCCCCTACACCTATATCTATAGTTAGAAACAACGCAAATAATTCATTGTATCTTCACTTTCAACTTTAGAGAAACTACGGTTCAGCACACTGTTAAGATTTAAAAATTCTTCAAGAGTATCTAAAAGGGAACACAGGGTGGGAAAATATTCTTGTTGAACTCATTCATATAAAATCTTATTCTAGTCTCAACAAAGTCCCAAATATTTTATGACAACATAACAATCCAGATACCTATGCTTACACTTAAAACACCACACTAAGCTGAATATAACAGCAAAAAAAATTAGTTAAAATAATTTCGCAAACAAGAAAATGCTCTTTTTTTTGCGTATTACACCTATTCCATGTCTTACTTAATTTAATAGTACTTCTCCTTTAGAATACAAATTTATTCTAACGCGAAACACAAAGCTTGGTTGTCTTTTTACAATTCCTGCCAACTATTTTTAATTTTACTAAAATAAAATTATTTATATGCCACTTAGTTTTAGTCACAAACTCTTCGATATAATTTTAGTTACCACATCAAATTTCTTTATTAATGCAGAAAAAAGTTGCTTCTATTTACATTTTTGCACAAAAAAATTTAAGCTATTTCCGTAACTTTGTAAATTTATTAGAAGCCACGACCAATCAGCGGTCTAACCCAATTACCCTACAGTCCAAAAACCATTATCATGAAATGTTTTGTCAAATAACTCATGTTACGGAGATACCGGTCCGTCACGGGTAATAAAATTTACAAATACCTCCCTTATTATTATTGTTTATCACAGGAGAAAATGACTCGAGGTATTAATCTACACTTTTATCAGTAAATGTTACATATCTGAGGCCAGAATCACTCTTTGCAGCTGACCAAGAATTGACTTCAAGAAAATCTATATATGAAATTATGCCCAGGTTTTTGTTCTCCCAAATGAACACAACCAAGGAATCAAACCCAAGTACCAGGAGATAATCATCCCTTAAGAATTCTAACTATTGAACAATTTCAGTGTTCACGATTTATGGGGTATATTTCAAAGTCCTGTCATAATTTCATGACAGTACTTTGTTCCAGTTAACCTCAAGATGAGTCAGGTTAAATAACGTTGTCATCAAATCACCAAATGTAAGCAACCTACACACCATGAACGAAAAATTTACCTTAAATTTGTTATACTGAAAAAGCATAAATTCGCAAAACTGAATAAGAAATTACATTTTTGATCAAATCTAACTTCAGGTTGAAGTTACATGTAATTGATTTTCAAAAATATTATCCTGGCACTACATTTTAATTTACACTTTACTCTATTTGATTATCCTGTGGTTGGTGCCTCCCGAAGCCTTCCAAATTCTCTCGTCCTTCGGCTTCTCGAAATCTAGTGCCAGGATTTTTTCGTTGGCCAGCTAGATATGGCAGGTTTCCGGTCGGTAATGGAGAGGGAGCCATAGAAAGGCAGGTGTATCGTTCCTTTGTAATGCACGCTGAAAATTGTTGCAATCAACTATTACTAAGTAGCTTAAAAATGTGCTGTGATTATTTTTTTTGGCATGTCGGTATTAGTTATAACATTGGTTTTTTTAATTTGTAAAGACCTTACTAGAAAGACGTAGGATAAAAGGACAAGCGAAAATCTTATTAAATTTATTTCACTCTTTAAAAATTTCGTGTGTATTTTATTATGCCAATAAACGATTTACTTTTTTCCAATTTATTCGCTGATTTCAAAAACTTACATAGGCGGTTTTTCTAGGACGATAATAACGCCTATTTTGACGTCGTTCTAATTAAGTTATATATTTTAAGAATTTGACAGTACTGACAACAGATTAGTTAACAGTGACGACTTGCCCAAGTCTCGGAAAATTGAAAACGTTAGGGTTTGCTACGACAGGTAGGGACGTGTAACAAAATCGTCATGGTTGGAAGATAATTGCCACGGCTATTTCAGGCAAAGGGTTCATACAGAACATAGTAAAATACTCCCACAATATCGTGATCATATTCAAAATCTTAGTTAACACGACTGAGTCTCGCTATGCATAACCTGAAATAGCTCCTAGCATTTTGTATGACTGATGCGGGGTGGATTACTTTTCATGCATAATACGTACCTCGAGGCAGATTTAATTTACTTGCATAAGAAGCAAGGTTCTGAAGAGAATGCCGATCACTTTTACAGCTGTGAATAATCCAAACGTTCTCGTTTGTAACAAAATGTGGACTAGCAAAGTAAACTTTAGGTGTATCTGGAAGTCTCTTTAAGCGATTCTGTGCGTCCAAGCGACAAATCACAGTTCAGGACCAAGGTGGGTCTAGCAGCAGCAGAACGTATGTGAGAAGAGAGTCGGTTAACTGTGTGACGTGTAACCAACGAAAAGTGTCAACTTGATAGTGCATCCTTCGAGTCGCTTCAGTTTTGGCGACTGAATAAACACATATGACATAGAGAATACATGTTCTCGTAAAAATGTTAATGTACATATTTTCACTGTTATAAAAACGTAAATGAGGATATTTATTACCCTCCATGTCGTTTATTTAAAGTGATTATTATTTACTTAGTGAAGGGCTTCTATACTAAAATGTGTCAAATTAAATTTTAATATTTATTAGTATCAACATGACGACGTCTGTTAATAATACTGAAGTATTAAGCTCGGTGCAGCAATAACTAATCACTGTTTAGCACAAGCAGTGGGGGAAAATATTTATTTTAAATTTGGCCAATGAGAGCTTTTAAATTGGTGATATGTGCACTTTGTTTGCTCCTGTTTTGGTTCAGTTCATATTTAATTGTATGCAAGACAGTTTCCAGTAGAAATTGTGAAGAGTGGCATATCGACAGAAGACATCCAGACTTTCACTAGACGTGGAAGAGATGACTGTCAGTTACTACAGTAAAAGCCAAATTATAAAATAACGCGCAGAAGTCCATAATGGGTCGGACGAGACGAGACGAGTCCATTTCCGTTGCATGAAGGAGTGGGGTTGTTCTGTTCAGTAGTGCAGCGGCCGACTGCGGTTGGGCAAGAGTTGCTCCGCGTGTACATATTACCTGTCGAATAAATTTAAGTCGCGCAGCGCGGTATTGAACATCGCGGTAGTAGAGAACAACGTTATCAGTTTGGTATGTATAGCATCAGCAGTGTCACGTGACTTCACTCCCTCCAGTGACGAGTGTCCGACAGAGCCCGCCCCTACACTGCCTCCCCTATGTTCCCTCCCTCAAAGCTGTGCGTAGATAGTTTTCTCATTTGAATTTTACTCAAGTAAGATGACATAACAGCTTCTTTTTTTAAACCTTTCTAAACCTGTTAGATTCTTGGTGTTTCTAGCTTGTTTATATTTCCAAAAAAGAAAATTTGAAAATACTCCTATACCCAATAAGCTATTGACCTTACACATCAGTACAGACATAACGACTGAAATTCGATCTCGTATTTACGTCGCAATACTGGTTTTGCTACATTTTAGCTGAATATATATCGTTACGTAACTATGAGTTTGTAGTTCAGTCGCTATGTTTGTATTGCTGTGTAAGGTCAATAGGTAGTTGAGCATGTTGAAACTATAGGAATTTTCTTTTTAAAAATATAAAGAAGCTAGAAAAGCAAAGAATACAATATGGCGGGGAAGGTTCTGCTGAAGGAAGAGATTTCCAGGAGTAAGACGGTTACTTTGTACGATAAAAACAAAAGTAATACCGAAATTTCCCTGCATTGTGTTTCCTTCTTTCACTATTCAAAAAATGTAGGGCATAAGCTAAATGAGAACACCGTGGCTTGAAATTTTGAGGCGTGTAAGCCAAGTAAGAATAATATTGGTAAGTGTGTTCCGAAATTGAGTGGGTTTGGCAATTTGCCATCAATTAAAGCAACAGTAGAAAATGTGAAGAATTGTATGGCATGTGAAAAGTACGGCAGTAGTAAATAAATTTCATAAATATAAAGTGTCTTCTGTAACAGAAAATGCACGTCAATTTGGGTGGGAGTCGACTGTATGAGTATGAACTGTCTGAATATTACAAACAAACTATAACCCTTTTAAAACTCCATATTTGGCGAAAATCACCAGAGATAAATATCATACATAAACTTAATTTCCAGGTGTTGCTATCTCCATATATTAAGTTATTAATAAATATGTTAAAAATACTTTCTTAGGTGTTTGCATAATATGTTTTATTTCAGTCGGTCGTATGGTGCCTGTGGAAATATCAACCTCAAAAATATAAAGCTACAGTTAAGAAAATAAGTGACGTTAATTTTTCTTAACTATAAATGTCAGTTGTCCATACTATGTATTGCCAGTTCATTCAGTTTGATATGATGCGTGAAAGTGTTAGAAAGTATTTCTATTTGAGACATGCAAAATGTACAAATTATTCTCAGCAACTTTATGCAACCATGTACAACTATTAAAACCGTCTAGTAAGGATGATTTCGAAATTGTTGGCACGTGTAGTGTTTTTCCAGTTTTTGGTCCAAAAGGAAAGGTAAAGGAATCACTTATATTAGTGCAAATTTTATAACATTGAATTATGTTTTAACTGAACCGTACCTGGTGACGTAACACACTGACGTAGGGCACTATAAGAACTGGGTAGAATCGTCCGCCATCTTTGGCCATTCTGACGTTCACTGCAGTGCGTGTCTAGTAGCGCAGCTTTCAATTCTTTCCGACTTTTCCAAGGTTAGTTTCAAACTAATAAACGAGACAGCCAATTAAATTTTAAATAAATTTTATTAAATTTTTTATTGAGTTGGAAACGCGTTTTTATTTAAATCACCCATCTTATTCATTAATATATTACGGAAGTTCGCTACGAAAATTCGTCGTTCTTGGCAATCCATCGAAAAGAATCAATGAATGATACTCACAACCAACCTTGACCAAGCAAATCTACCATCTTTCCTCTACGGATTATGCAGCCAGTGAGGTCTTCAACTTAAAAGCCTTAGGAAGAAATGCCATTATTGGATGGTAGTATTCTGCATTCTGATTTGCATTGCCCTTACCAGTCATAATCACAGTAATATGACATTACTTAACATTATAGCAGAAAAAATTATCTACATCTAAAAAAAAAATTTTATGCAAAAATAAATTAAGTGACTATTATTCCCGCCTATGTACTTAAATGAGTTCTTCAAAAAATTATTGGTGAATCTACTCATATACTTACTATGTCATGTATTTACATAGGGCTATACAAAACATTACTCTTTATTTTTAAAAACTATAATAAACACTGTTAAAATATTAATATTTATGAACAGCATACATTACAAACAAAAATTTATATATTCATGGGTACATTAAAGAAAAATTAATAAAATCTGTAAACGATGTTGGTACAAGACTGTTGAATAGGAAATACCAAACCATAAAATCTATTGATCTGTACCAAACTTTTCAAAACAAACTATTTGAATCCCTTGTCATTAAATCATTTTATGGTGTAAATGAATTCTCTTTCCCGTGGTTATAGATATAGAAAATTTTAGTACTGAAACCCTTATACGCATTAAATGTACATTCTTAATTGTGTCATGTTATATTATTTTTTTGCTTTTAATCATCACACCGTTGTATTTTGTCAAAATGTATTTGATTTCACAATGGCTTATAAAAAGCCTAATAACTTTTATTACACGTTGTTTGTGTGTATGCCGTGTTCTTGTGTGCGTTTTCTCTTTACCTTGTTTCCGGTCGTTTTTATACTGTATTGACAACTCCCAGAGCTGTGGTTTTGGAGGAAGGTGATTGACACTGTTGTCTAAAGGACCAATTTACTACTGAAGTAAACACAGGGCGGTTGGAGTTCAAAAAAAACAATCTAGTTTTATTTTGCTTTAAAACAAGTTAATTGACATACAAGTTCTCGAGACAACTCCCTCCCGTTCCTGTACGTAGATTACGTATGGTTCGCGTCGTGGGGGGGGGGGGGGGATAATCTTCTTCGTACTTGCTGGGTGATTCCAGATATTCGTAGCACTCGCGGAACACTACTCAGGGTCCTTCACACACGCTGGATGACTGTACTTATCTGTCCTGTTGTGCTGGTAGCTGGTCCTGCAGTTGAGATCTGGTGAACTGGAACTGGCAGGCCTCTGCGTCTGATGTCGGCTGGCTCTTCCGGAATCGCTCCGCGTCTTCGGACTCTCGTCGGCTGCCCGTCGTTGGCGACCCGCTCCGCGCTCGTCGACGCCCGTCCGCTGACTGCCTTGTTTCCTCGGACTCCTCTCGTTTTGTAGCCTCCCTCGCCATATTCAAACTGCCTCGTCTGCACGTGGTCCGGGAATCTCGTGGCGTCTCCCTGAGTAATAAAAACACGTGTCTGGGGCTCGGGCTGCCCATCATGGACCTTCGGTTCTGGTATGGCCGTTTCATTGTCTCGTTCTGCACGTGCTTACTTGGCGGGTGGTCTTTGGATCAGTGCCCACACTGGTCCATCCCTTGTCCCCGGATATGCTGCTATTCTTCTCGTACACCCGCTAAAAGCTTTTCTTGGTTTTATTGCGGTGAAGCCCGGGGTCGTGGGACCTCGGCGTATCTTGGGGCGGCTGCCCAGTGTAGCTGTGTTCGTGCCCTGGTGGCTTCCGTTGCCTCCGGATGCCGCCTGCACGTGCAGAAAACTTGGGTGGCCCGTCTTTGCAGCTGTGAGGCGCGGGATCCTTTTTGGACACGTCCGCCACCCTTAATATTTATTGGTGTTGACCGCCAGCAAGCTTCGCCAGCGCGTGTGTTCTGACGGCCAAAATACATGGGCGCGAGGAGCGTCAGTATGTATTATAAATGTTTATATTATTTGTTTTGTTTTGACGAATTCCACAGCAACATAACATTGAATAATATATAAATGAAATGAAATATATTTTGTTACAGAAGCGTAAGCTAAACTATTAAATCGACATATCCATTATTATGTTTTAACTACAGATAACATAATTAAGGTATGAGTTGAGTGGCTTCCAATGGTGCACTGCATCCGACTGTACAACACGCAGAGTTCATTAAACAGTACTACAGACACTGCCAAAGTTGTCAGACAGTACGAGTTAAGTTTCATTAGAAATAAGAAAGCACGTACTTTATAACGCTGTGAAATATTTTGCTAGAATTTACTTTTTTACTTTTTTCTAATAATATAAAATAATTTTATTTTAATTAAAAAAATTGTTTATTTATATTTTGGATGCTATAGACAGTATACTTTTAAAAAAATTCATCATCAAGACCATAATACTCTCATTCTATGTAATTACAAATAAGATAAAATGTCTGGAAATTGGTTAATAACTGATTTTATAGACATTCATTTCAGTTATGAAAGTGACTGCTTAAGTGGCTGAAATTAATTAATTATTAAAAATATTTATAAATATTATCATTAACTTTTACTGCATTAAATTAGGGTAATTATTAAAAACGGTCTTGCCTGATAATCGGTTTTAGTAAAATAATTATGGCGAGTCTAGGATAAGGGGCTGGGGGTCCGGCGCCAGCTGCCATGTTGTAACATCACCCAACCGCCATATTGTATCCAGGTGACCTATGACTTTGACCTTTGGCATTTCCAATAAATTCCATCAAATTTCCCAAAGCCCTTGACAATTGACTTAAGACTCAAGACCCAAGACAACAGACCCAAGAATCAAGATCCAAGACCCAAGACTCAAGACTCAATATCCTTTACACAAGACCCTTTACACAAGACCCTTGACAAAAGACCCTTGACTCAAAACCCTTGACTCAAGATCATTGACTCAAAAACTCAAGACCCTTGACACAAGACTCAAGACTAAAGACACTTGACCTAAGACTCAAGACGCAAATCTCTTGGCCCAAGACCCTTGACCAGAAATTAAAAAATTTTAAACATTAAAATTTCTAATATAATTGGACATAATCGAGGCCCAGAGCCGAAGCCTGGATCATGTTCTGTCATTCTGGTATTTCGGTTGGCATGTTGTGACATCACCCAGCCACCACATTGAATTTAAGTGACCTTGAACTTGATATTTGACCGTCACCCTATGACCTTGTATAACCCTACACCCAAAAAATCACAAAATACTCCAATATTAAAGAAATCAAACATTTCAAACAATGTAAAAAAATTTTGTTTTATAAAAATCATAAAAAATTATTTAAAAAGTTATATTTATACATTTATTCAAAAACTTATATTTACAGATGTCCCCTCAGCACCATGTCCAGCAGACGACTGACCCTCGTCAATGTTTCTCATTGGTTAATTAGTCGGTTCCCCTTCAATCCCTCAAAGTTTATCATTGTTTGATTACTTCTGCTCGCTTCACCCCCTTAAAATATTAATTTTTTGATTTCACCGGTTTGTTCGATCCGCCACCAATTTTTTTAACAGGCGTCCACCTCCCTCACTTTTGCTCAATTCGTCACATGCAGACATATACTTTTTTTCATTTGGCATTTGTTTTAATTGTCAACACCTAAGTGATGCCAGTGTATTATTAATTATCGATTTTGTCGCCAGAGGTGCTGTTGATTTAGCCACCATGTTGGTTGTTGACCTTGGCATTACACCAATGACATTGAAATGGAAAAATCGAGAAAAATTCCATTCCATGCAATTGTGAATTACCAGCTGTTCACAACAAGGGGCCATGCCGACTAACAATTATAATTAACAACTGACTGTACACAAGACCGACTCCACCCAGACTGATGTCACCCAAGGGTGACTCCACCCAAGACTAACTCCACCGAAGACTAACTCCACCGAAGACTAACTCCACCGAAGACTAACTCCACCGAAGACTAACTCCATCCAAGACTGGTTCCTTATCAGACTGACAAAGCCCATAACTAACTCCTGACAATACCATTTCCTACAAAACAGGATAGACCAACCTGCCATAACAACAACCTATACAAACAAACGATGATGGACCATCTCGAAAATGTATCCTAATAAGAGCATCGTAGCAAACTTCTTTGCAGGAAATCTTCGCAGAATCTTCGCAAATATTTATACCAGAGCTGTCCATACGAAAGGGTCATACTAACATATCAAGCCAACCTACTAGATCAACTGACCAGGCCAACCAACTAGTTGCGAAATATTCCTCAAAAATATTTCCCTAATTTAATTCGTTCGCCATATAGACCACAGTCGATTTTAAACGACCTGAGTAAGGTAAAATACTTCAAATCGATAGACCACCTTCTGCATCCACTCACATAATATAGATCTAAAACAGTCTCTCAAATGATTGTTTACACCACTGAATTAATAAGTCTTTCAGAGAAGCAGAAAGACTGTATACGAAATTAAAGACACATTACTAAATATATATACATTTTATTTTTTACTTACTATATACATTCTATCTTTCTAATTATTTTGAACATTCAATTTTTCAGTTCTCAGATGTTTTCAAATCATTGATAGTAGCCAACACTCTCATCTGATATAACCCCGATTCTTCAGTTTATCGTGGATTGAAAATATCTCAAATATGCCCGAGAGATCCTCGCGTTTTTGTAGGTCAGTCAAATATCTGAGTTTATCAAGTTCATTCGGGTCTTCAAAAAATAAGTAACGAGCGTTATTGACGAAATCTGCCTTCTTCACGCCACTTCCTGAAGAGAACTCTTTGATGAAATGTGTGGGTACATCGAGAGAATCATCATCCTTCTTATTAGATTCTTCATCAAAACTGTCTTCATAGAAATTATCTTCACTGCTGTCTTCGTGATCGTATTCACAATGTGTTTCATCTTCAATATCAAGTTTACTTTTCTTTGTAGGGGTCGTACAGTAATCATCATTATTTAGAGCCGACAACTGTTTATTCTGAAGTTCGTCGATTTCACGTGAACGTCTTGCAAGTGTACATTTCACACATACTGCCATTAGCATTAACCATCCTGTCATAATCGTCTGTCGAATCAGTACCCATAGATGCCGCAGGCGGTATTGAAGACTTCACTTGCTAGATCTCAAAATACAAATACTTGCAGGTATTGATGTAGTTCTTCAATATATCACCTTCCATAAACTGCATGTGTCCATTATCATAATGCTTCATCGCGCGAAAAGGACTCTTCGTACAGGCGGTTCTCTCATGTCGCCGAGCGTGGCAGCTTTTGCTGAAGGTCTTTCCACAGTAGAAACACTGCTTTTCATGTAACTTTCCAGCATTGGGAGACGGTACATCCATAGAAGTAAGCTCTACAGTAGACTTTATACAATCATCGGCTTCCATCATCTTTATGAAAAAAACCGAAGTCATTTCCACAGTAGCAACATGTGTATCTACTTATCCTTGTTATTGCTTGATATATACAATAACTAACACATTTCATCACTGAGATTTAAGCATTTTATGCCTCCATTCAAACAGAAATTTGATCTATTTCCTTTATCACATTACCATGCAGTTATATCTCCAATAGTTTCCTCCAGACAAGTTCTTCGATCAGTTTGAAATCATGGCCACACTTAAAGCTGACAACTGACTACTGCCAGACCGACCTTTCACAATCAGCACCGCACTTAGCACTGCACTATGCACCACACTTAACACCGCACGTAGTACAGCACACACCGCACTTAGCGCCCCACACACCATATTTAAGTGTCATTATGTCTCATAAATACCCATAATGCCCCCTAATGTCCCCTAACGACACCTAATGACCCATAAATTACACATAAATGAACCATAATGATAGATAAATGGCATATATTGACCCTTAATCACCCATAATAGCCCCTAAATAACACACGAATGACCCATAAGGTTACATAATAACCCATAAATAACCCCTAATGACCTATAATGACCCATAAATATTCCATAATGTCCCCTAATTTTGGTGTGTGAGGAGCTAAGTGTGGGGATAAGTGCAGTGCCAAGTACAGTGCTTAGTGTGGTGCTAAGTGTGGTGCAAAATGCGGTGCTAAGTGTGGTGCTTAGTGCATTGCTAAGTGCATTGCTGAGTGTGGTGCTGATACTGATGCTGATTGTGAAGGGTCGGTCTGGCAGGGGTCAGTTGTTTGCTTAAATTGTGGCCATGATTTTAAGCTGAGCGAAGAACTTGTCTGGGAGAAACTGTTGGAGATATAAAGGCCTGGTAATGTAATCAAGGAAATAGATAAAATGTCTTGTTGAATGGAGGTATAAAATTGCTTATATCTCACTGATGAAATTTGTTAGTTATATATATATATATTTTTATATATATACACACACACATAAAGTAATAGCTAGGCGAAGTACATACACACTGTGGAAATTATTTTCGTTTTTTCATAAAGATGATGGAAGCCAATGATTGTATTAAGTCTACTGTAGAGCTTACTTGTATGGATGTACCTTCTCCCACTACTGGAAAATTACATGTAAAACAGTGTTGTACTGTAGAAAAATCTTCAGAAAAAGCTATCACATACTCGGCGATATGAAAGAACCGCCTGTACGAAGAGTCAATTTCGCGCGATAAAGCATTACGACAATTGGCACATGCGGTTTATGCAAGGTGATATATTAAAGAGCCACATCAATAGCAGGTAGCATTCTTTTTTTGAGAGCTAGCAAGGGATTTAGTCAATACCCTCTGCGGCATCTATGGTGTACTGATTCCACAGACGATTATGACGGAGCAGTTAATGCTAATGATGGAATGAGAGAACTACGTGGTTCGGTAGAGTCAGTATATGTGGAATGTACACTTGCAAGACGTTCGCGTGACATCGACGAACTTCAGAATAAACAGTTACCGGCTCTAAATAATGATGGTGACTTAGTGCGACCTCTACAAATAAAAGTAAACTTGATATTGAGGATAAAACAGGAGTTGAATACGATCATAAAGACATTAGTGATGATAATGACTATGAAGACAGTGTTCATGAAGTATCTGAAGAGAAGAATGATGATTCTCTCGATGTTCCCACACATTTCACCAACGAGTTTCCTTCGACAATTGGTATTAAGAAGGCAGAATGTGTCAATAACGCTCGTTACTTATTTCCCGAAGACCCGGATGAACTTGTTGATGGACTCAGACATTTCATTGAGCTGTAAAAACGCGGGGATCTCTCGCGCATTAATTTTATATCTTCAATCATCGATGAACGGAAGAATAGGAGTTGTATCAGATGAGAGTGTTGGCTACTATAATGTATTCACGGTAACTTCAAGATTTTCTGAAGCCCTGCTAAAGATCTACTTTCAGGGAGCCGATTATGTATCCTTCCGCAGTATGTAAACAAAACATTGCCATGTGACACCTGTCAAATGTTTTGTAAACAAACAGTGCCATGTGGGAACTGTCAAATTTGTGTAAACAAACAGTGCCATGTGGAATCTGTCCATCTGGGAACTACCAAAATTTATTTTTGAAGAGAATGTTACGGTACATTAGAATTGACAGCATATGAAAAATAAAATAATTCTCCAAATGTCTAAAAAATGCTAATCAATGTAGCAAAATATTGTAATACATACAAAAAGGTAGATTGAAGTATATATCAGAACTGTTAATTATATAATTTAACTAANTGTGTACATTGGGTGTATTGGAAAGCCACAAGAAACATAGTGTTCACAATTGCATCGATTGAAAATTGCACTTCAGTGTTTACATAACAAAAAAAAAAGTTTCTTGCACTTTATATATTATGTTTTGATTGATTAAGGTATTGGGTTCTGAGCACATTTAGACTGTAATGAATGTGATAGCGACCTAACCTCAAAAACCACATATTTAATTTCACACACTTGATTCCTTAACATTACATTCTTACCTTCACTGTACATTCTGTAGATGGCATTCCGAATAGCATTCATCGTGAAGTCATCAATGGTGCCAACGGACTTTCCTTCTTGTGGTCTCTTCTTTCTTGTCTTTCCTGGAGTAGACACTTCATCGACACTTTTCTTGTAGTACCTAACCAATAATCCCAATCATATATCAAAAACTTTTTAGGCCTACAAGGAAGAAATATATTGCTGCGACTACTGTGCAGGACATTTTATCTTACTGTTACCGAAATTAAAGGAACATTGCCCGTAATACAACTTCGATTATAAAAATGAGAACACGAAGACAATACAACATTTAATGTTTTCCTACTCACTTCAGGACGGTTGACTTGCCGAGTTTGAGGAGAAAAGCGGTCATCTCCACGACGTTACATTTTTTCATGTCGCCCTGTCGAATCATCACGTAGATGTTTTCCGCAACGTTGATAATATCTTGCTGGCGTTGGTGACCGGTCGTTTCTTTCACACATTTAATTATTCCTAAAACACTTAGAGCCATAACGAGACAACACACAAACACGAGTAGAAACTCCATTATGACAAATGTTTGCTAAAAATAACAACGCTAATACTAAAATTATATCTTAACCTAGAATTATCTTATAAGTAGAAAGAATGTGTTACGTTAGTTTTGTAACTCTGTTTAATAGCCACACTTCAGCGTCTCCAATATCCAATATGGCGTGGCTATACTTCTGAAAAACACGTGGCCAAACGGACAAGATGGAGTGTATGAGTCCGCCGGACAGACACTGAAATTTATTTAATTTCAATACATAACAGTGAAATTTTTACCCATGAGTGCTACGTAAAAATGTAAATATATAGTTTAGCAATATTAACTTTACAATTACGGCATTAAATTTATACATATTAATATTTAACCTACGAACTATTTCTTTTCAGCTATAACCAACATGTCCCTTCAAAATACGTTGTTAATTCGTACGAACTTTTAACAAATTATTATAATTTATTGAAAAAATATACTTAAAACTTAAAACAACCAATTTGTATAGTGCTTTAGTGCTAAAAGCAAGACAAAACCTTTTTCTACATACAATTTTTTTATAACCAATTGAACATGTAACTCCTAGGGTGATTTTTCAAAGGTTCTTTTCAAAAGTATCGAAGAAACCGTGAATGGATTATATCTATGATCTGCAAACATCTGAGAAATGTAAAGATGGAATGTTCAAAAAAATTAGAAAGACTGAATGTATATCGTAAGTAAATTAATTTATGTATATAGTAATGTATGTTTATTATTTAATACAGTCCCTTCTACTTCTCGAAAATATTGGTTAATTCAGTGGTGTAAACAATCAATTGACGGGTTGTTTTAGATCAAATGTATGTGAGTGGATGCAGTAGGAGGGCTATATATCGATTTAAAGTATTATGCCTCACTCGGGTCGTTTAAAATCGACTGAGTTCTATACGACGAATGAATGTAATTAGGGGAATATTTTTGAGGAATGTTTCGTAACTTGTTGGTTAATCTGGTCAGTTTGTCTGGTAAGTTGACTTGGTAACTTAGTATGACCCTTTGGTATGGACAGATCCGGTAGAAATATTTTGCAAAAAATTTCTACGAAGGGTTTATCCATGGGGCTCTTATTAGGATATTTTTTTCGAGATTTTCCATCATCGTTTGTTTGTATAGGTGGGTGGTATTGCAGGTTGGTCTATCCTGTTTTGTAGGAACTGGTCTCGTCAGGAGATAGTCTTGGGCTAAGTCAGTCTGATCTGGAACCAGTGTTGGGTGGAGTTAGTTTTGGGGTGAGTTAGCCTTGGGTGGAGTTAGTCTTGGGTTGAGTCTGTATTGTGAGCAGTCAGTCGTTAATTCTCATTGTTAGTCGGCATGGTCCCTTGTTGTGACCGCTAGTAATTGACAATTGTTTGGAATGCAGTTTTTCACAATTTTCTAGTGCAAAATTATTGAGGTAAGGTCAAGGTCAACAACCAACATGGTGGCTAAATCGACAACTTCTCTGATGACGAAATCGATAATTAACACTTTAGTGTCACTTAGGGAATTGAAAATGTTAATAAATCACTAATGAAAAAAACAGGATAGAAGCATACGTCTGAATGAGGAAAAATGAGGTAGGTGGACGCCTGTTGACTAATTAACCAATGAGAAACTTTGGTGGTGGGTTGAACGAGTATGAGTAATAAACCAATAAAAACACTTTTGGGAGGTGAAGAGAGTAGAAGTAATCAACCAATGAGAAATATTGGTAAAGCGATTACAGGGGAACCGACTAGTTAACCAATGAGAAACATTTGCGTGGTTCAATCTCCTGCTGGATGTTGTGATGCGGGAACATCCACAAGCATATGTTTTTAAAAATATTTTTAAAAATATTTTTAAAAATATATTTTTATTATTTGTTATTAATTCGTATAATATATTCTTATAAATAATTGCATGATTATATTTTTCTAATTTTTTGGAGTGTTTTGTGGTTTTTTTTTTGTGTTTTAAGATCATACAAGGTAATGAGTTGAAGGTCACTTGGATTCAATATAGTGGTTGGGTGATGGCATAACATGGCAGCCGAAAGACTGGAATTGCAGCATGACTTCAGCTTCGGCTCCAGGCCCCGTTATGTCCAATTATTCGAATGTTTTTTTTTTTTTTGTTCCATTCTGATCAAAGGTTGTGGGTCAAGAGTATTGAGTTCAGGGTCTTGATTCTTGAGTCTTGAGTCATGTGTCAATGGTCTTGAGTCTTGAGTCTTGGGTAAAATGTTCTTGAGTCTTGGGTCAAGGGTATTGAGTTTTGGGTAAAGGGTCTTGGCCAAGGGTCTTGAGTCTTGTGTCACGGGTTTTGAGTCTTCTTGAGTCTTATGTTTTGAGTCTTAAGTCAATGATCTTGAGTATTGAGTCTTGGGTCAAGGGTCTTAAGTCTTGGGTCAAGTGTTTTCAGTCATGGGTCAAGGGTCTTGTGTATTGGGTCATGGGTGTTGAATCAAGGGTCTTGAGTATTGAGCTAAGGGTCTTGAGTCTTGTGTCAAGGGTTTTGAGCCTTGAGTCTTGAGTCAATGATCTTAAGTATTGAGACTTGGGTCAAGGGTCTTCAGTCTATGGTCAAGGGTCTTGAGTATTGTTCATAGGTCTTGAGTTTTGAGTCATGGTTCTTGATTCAAGGGCCTTGGATCTTGAGTCTTGGGTCTTGAGCCTTGAGTCATGTGTCAAAGGTTTTTTGGGGATTTGTTGGAATTTTTTCAACATTTTCTAAGATTTCTTATCTTTGTTGGCTTCAAGGTCATCCCGACATCAAGTCCAATGGTCAAGGTCACAGGTCACCGGGATCCAATATGGTGATTTAGATGACGTCACAACATGGCGGCCGGCCGGCGCTGGCGCCGGACCCCTAGCCCCTTGTAACAGTCTTGCCATAATTCCTCTACACGTTTTTTTCCAAAATGAACTTTATAAAGCATTATTTATTAACTTTTATTAATTAATTTTATAAATATTTAAACAAGTAAACTTTAGGAAAATATTTTCTGATGTTACAAAATCTATCTTTTTTTCTTTCATACGCAACGTAAGTCGTACTTTTTCAGGAATTTTGGGAGTGATTGTAATTCTTTGTAATGAATTCTGCGTGTTTTACTGTCGGGTGCAGTGCTCCATTAGAAAAAAATATTCTTCTTCCTTACAGGCTGAGGAAATAAATACTACTTCAGGCAGCTTGCTTATCTCAGTGCCTAAAGAACTGCCAATTAGAACTATTTTATAAACAAAAGAGAATGAATGCTGTGTAATAATTAGAATTTTTTTTTGTTTTCTTAAAAACATTGGTAATATGTTTGAATTGTTTGTATGATTGTTGGAATTTAATTTATTTAAATAAGTTAATTTCAACGAGATTCAAACCTGCAACTTTTAGTTTGAATGCTCTTTCCAATTGAGCTATCACACAATTAGGAACATTTTCCATACCATGCTGTATTACTGAAACTACGGTAGCTGTCTTGTTTCCCAGCGTTTTTTGTTAGTAAGATTTAAATACTGGTACTCTATACACGTGTAACTTCAACTATGTTTAATAACGCAGTAACTTACTTTACAAGTTCTTCAATTAGATGGTTTCTATGTACGGAATTCCATCTACAGTTCTGCTGCGAAACTGCGCTTTCGTCTGAGGAAAATTAAAAATTAGAAAACCCTCAACTGCGCTGTTTGCAGAACACTCCACCATGATGAGTAAAAAAACATTGTATCCAAGCAATACTGCTAATCTTTCTTGCTATAGACGCCACGGAAAAGAGGAATTTGAATTTGATCGGCTACTCCTAGCACGATGCCAGCCACACTTTTGACCAAAAATGGCGGACGATTATACCTAGTCTTCATAGTGCCTTACACTGGTGGCACATAATGTACAATATAGTATTTATATGCTCGAAACATGTTATTAAACAAGTTGTTCCGTGTAAATCAAACATTAATGCAATACAAATAATTGCTTTCTGAGAAAGTGCATGTTATTTGATCAACTGGAAATGGTATCTTGCTTACACTCCGTATAAACATATATAATTTCAGTTACCAAATATTCTTTGCATTAAATAAGCTGCCTTGTTAATCAGACTTCACAAAGAATGATAATGAAAATAAAATTAAATGAATGAAATCAAATGAAAAAATTAATGGAACAACACGAACGAATCAATCTTTGAAAGATTGAACTTAAAAAAACCAAATAGTAGAATGAAATATGGGAGTTCAGGACAATGGCGTCTGTCGTCGGAGCCTCAAAACTGTCATACTCTGTCATTCCGATCATCCGGTGGCCATCTTTTCCGCCATGTTGGATGTCAGTGACCTTGGCCTAGACCTTTTACCTTAATCCCGCTGGCCTTTGACCATAAAAACCACACACAACTAACTAAAATCTGTATTTTAAAAATTTATAACAAATTATTTAAAAAATATTTTAAAAAATGGTTTCAAATATTTATAAAAAATTGAAAAATTTGGAAAAATTTGGAAAAATTATTTAAGGACTTACAATTCAGACGTCCGGTGTTCGAATCAAATATAGCAGAGTATACATCCTTCCAGCACGACGACCAGCAGACGGCTAACATCCGTTATAAGTTTTATTTGCTGTTTAGTCGGCAGGTCTCCACCCCCACCAATTATTCTCATTGGTTAATTAGTCTCATTCGTTCGACCAATTAGTCGACAAGCCAATGTTTCTTATTTTCTAATTAATCGGTCAATTAGTCGCGTTCGTTTGACCACCTCTCCTCCACCAATTACTCACATTCGTTTGACTCCTTCCACCCCCCACAAACTACTCACATTTGTTCGAGTCCCACCGACCCCTTCCAATTTATTTAATTGACCAATTAATCGACAGACCTCCACCAGCACTATTTTCTCTTTGGCTAACAGTGTCACATGACCATATCTCTCCCATTGGATAATTACTTTTTTTTTTTTTTTTTTTATTTTTACTTTTAACTTNCCTTTCGATCAATCAGTGGCCTTCTTAAGTAGCAAGAGTGGCGCGCTCGTGTGTTTTCGGAACCCTTTCGGATTTTTTTCTAAACTCTTTATAATGTGCACCCCGAGTCCCCTTGGGAAAGCAGTCAGTTTTTTTCAAGTGGCTATGTTCAACCCCGAGGAGATGTACAAGTATGCATACGCTCTCATGCATGGGGTCGAGTTTAGCATCAGATGTGCTGACGACCGTTCACCAGTAACGTACATCGAATTCTGCCAGGATGACAATAATTTTCAACTGAGCAGGTAAGATTGCGCAGATCATCTACTCCCGAAAATAGAGTGGATGCGTTTTTGCGACAGCACCATTTTCCCGACACATCTCTGCCACCCGTTTTTGGACCTACCCTTCTCAGCAGAGAAGCTTAAATTTTCTCCAGACTGGGATACCTGCATTAATAGAAGGAACTGTGAAGGCGGGAAGATATATTCATACATCGATTTGTCGAGTACTAAAAATTACTCGTCTAGGAGGAATGCGACGAGACCTGGCATATGACTTATTACGGGCGGAAAGAGTTAATGCCATCTTACCACACTCCATGTGCCGAAGAACTGTGCGAAGTGTTCCATCATCGTAGACTCTCATTAGCAAATTTCTCGCTGTCATCCCTATCTCGCTATTTTAAGAGAAAAACCTAGTGACCGTTTCGAAACTTGCAGGGTTTCATTCCCCCTGTTAAATTTATGATTGTCACGATTTCAAGTGAATAATAAAATTACGCCAACAGCATCGTAGAAGAAAATGGTGATAATATTCTTCAGCTCATCTGCACCGCATTGGCACGAGGAGCAACTTCGTCCTTGTCGTCTACTAGCAAGAACCTGCAACCATCATCCAACTAGTACCAGCCCGCGTAGGCCAGCACATCCTACATCTTACTGTCTCCCAGCTTCCCCATCAGCTCCGTCTTCTAATAAAGTGATATCGAAGAATAAATGGAAGTACACATTGCCGAATTTTCAGAGTTCAGGTCAGAAGATGTGGGAAAGTACAGTGAACTGAATTGTGGGAAGAGACGTGTAAGTTTTCAAGATGCTAGAGGCATTATGCAAATTAAATTTTGCGATGGTTCAGTTCATTGGCTCTGCTGCTGCGGTGTTTTCGAAAGACACTATGAACAGGACAAATTAACATGTAAATATTAAAACTGTAATGTTTACAATTTATGTCGTGATTCCACGCTTCCTTGTTCGTTGGAGGATTTGGTAAGACGAAATTGCTATGCCCACGTAATTAAGACTAGAAGGTACGAAACTGTATTGTAGGAACTGTTCCGAAAAAGTTGAAATAATAACGTGGGCAAATGGCAGGAGAAAAGTGAGGGTCATAATCACATTGTAAAAGGGCAAGTTTTCCTCGAATGGGCTTCCAACTGCACGCCTTTTGCATGTGAAATTTACATTGGCTCGAGGCCGACACCCTCCACCAAGTCATCTCGCAATGGCTGAGCGCGGCCTGGTGATAAGTTCATCCCCGAGAAAAAATACGCACTTGCATATCCTCTACTACACAGCGTATTTTACACGGACCAGCAAGCACAATAAACATATTCCAAAATAGAGAAAAAAATATTGCACGTACATATCCCTTCTCTAAGAAAAAATTAAGCGTAATAAATATTTATACAAAATAAAGAGGAAAAAATGCTTACGTTTTATACATGGAGAAAAGATATTTACATTTCATACATGGAGAAAGAAATACTTACGCTTTATGCATGGAGAAAAAACACACATGTTTTATACATGGAGAAAAAAATTACTGGACATACATTAAGAAGAAAAATATTTTGCTATATTTTACTCAAAAACCACTCACAAAGATTACACCAAAAAAATTAAGTAAAAATGCTTGGTTCACAAGTATAGTAGAAAACAATTCATGTCTCTAAAATCACATTTTTTACTTTCATGTATACCCACATACATGTCTAATGTAACTGCAGACTCTAGGATGGCAGAAAACTTAATACAAATAATTCCAGGTAACATTTCCCTTCCGTAAGAACACGCACACAGTTAGCCAGTTCGAGTTGTAAATCGGTGACATCTTTACGTAAGGCACGTAAAATTCTTTCAAAGTTAATTAAACATTGGTGAATCTCAACCCCGACGGGCCGATGGGAGGACAGGTTAGCATCGAGAGGTGGCGGAGATCACATGTCCTCGCAGCAAAGGCATCTTTCAATATTTGTGTAAGCAATATCAGAGACCAGATGGTACTGTGCCGGAACTGATGAGTGCATCACCATGGTGAAAGAAAAAGTTCCCGTTGTTTGCACATGTAAAACAGTCATTTCGGGCGATCCATTTCCAGCTGTGATGTGTTGCCAGCTTCCAGTAGCAGGGAACATTAATTTATGCTGTCGTGTATAGCCAACTCACCCGTCTGGAAGTCACGAAAGGGTGGCATCTAGGAGCCCTGGAAGGGTGGTGTCTTGGTGTTCAAGAAGGGTGGCACCTGGGTGCTCCGGAAGGGTGTCTCCATCGTGATTCTGACTGTTGCAACAGGTGCAGCGCATGGATTCTACCATGGTCTCCAATAGTGCGGTGTCACATCGCCCTGAGACGATAAATGCAGAAGCGTCAATCTCACCGAACAATTCCACTGCTCGAATTTGGAGAACCTCGTCACTCTCGGACCAGAGATTGATCGATGACATTACGAAGATGGCTGTTAAGGTAGCCACAGTGCGGAGTCTTTAATACCAATACAACTACGGCGAATCGACGTCCAAACTAAAGCTTATAAGCGAGTGTCCATCTCCTCTTATAATGATCTGCGTACCCCCGCCACCACAGCCTGCCTCCCCTTCGGCATGTGCCTGTACGCCTGTGAATAAAAAAAATGTAGTTGTATATCGCGAAAAAAATTACCCATACTTACAAATATTTTGCTAGGGAGCAGGACAATTAAAAAAGTTAACATCATTATTATTTTTCCTTTAATAAATTTTTATACCATTGAAGTATTAAATTTTTATCAACGAAGCTCTGGCAACGAACAATAACAAAGTAATGGAGTGAGTGGATGGGAAAAGGCTAATAAATGGAGCGGGAGTTTTTCCCCGCCATAAGAGCTACGTTGCAGCTCCCAGGATCGGCTTGGAGAGTATTACAGCGGAACTACGCTAGCCGTCAGCTTTGATTTCGATACGAGAGAAGTGCTAATCGTGAATGAATTCGGGGATGCAACTAGCCGCCAGGAAACTCGTATTGTATCCAGCAAGGCAATATTTCGATCAGCTTGCAGCGCGCGCGTGACAAGTTACGTCCGCGCGCCACGGTTAATTACTCCACGCAAGCTTCTCCTGCCTCCTCCAGCCGCTCAAAGTATGTATATGTAAGTCGCAAGAGTCCCCTTCCTCCTTCGCTACCTTATGTCACCGCAATCCAATCCTTTAAAAAAGCAAATAAAATTTTCCGTTATAAGCAAAAGATTACGCAATTCTTATAATACAATTTTTGTTAATATTTGGTATTTTTCCGGACTTTATTCAGTAATTTATATATTTTTCCTGACTTTGTTTATTTAGTATATTTCTCAGACTTTATTTAACAAAATAAATTATCATTGAATTTAAAAATTAATGTTAAAAAAACACTTATTATTAATTTTTGTACAGGTATGTTTTATTTACACAAAATAAAATCTACACAATACATGTAATCTTCGAGCATTTTTAAAAATTTTATGAACTAACCGAAGTTTGTTCGTAAAAAAATGTTAGCAGAAATTTTCGTTCGATCTGATGCTTTAGAATAGCAATGTTCGAAGTGCCCTCTTCCAAAGTTAAAGTCGGCCGTGGACGAACCCTTGTTGAAGGCAGCATGCGACGTCACACGTGGAAGCTTGCATGGGCGTTTTTCACAGTTCTATGCAGGTTCCCCAGAATTTCTATTCACAAAGATGTCAACAGGGTGGCAGCGGTACGACCTTTGACGTTTAGTTGGGGCCATTTGAGTCGAAGCCTCACTGGTATTATTTTGCCGACGTACGCAGTCCTTGGTGGAGCAGTCTGGGGCGTGAATTTTGGCGACCGTAGGAGGACAGTCAACCTTGACTCGACTTGAAGCTGCTGCAAATTCCAGAACTTGGTCCACGGTTGCTGGTATATGCATATCATTTCTTATGTGATCAACCGTGCAATTCCCAGGAGTGCAGCAGCTTATTAATTGGCGAGCAGGCTCGCAATCACTCGGAGATCCAGACTCCCAGAACGAATAGGTGATTTTGGAGTCGCCTGTATATGACAAGACGTATGGGTTCTCCGGATAAAATTGTGTTATCTTGCTCCCACGACGACTCGTGCTGACTCGATGGCTAATTTTATTTTCGGCTCGATTTACTTATATAGGTTTTTCGCATCGTGGAATAACGTTATCTATACACATGGCTGTAATGTGATCAGGGGGTCTATTCACTAACTTTTGGCAGTTAAAGTCAGAAGCTTGCACATATTGGATCTCTTAACAACACCATCGTGAATTTCGTATTCACTATGCACTGTTGTTAAGGAATTCTCGTAAATCGTAAGGTTTGCTATAGTATATTTGGCAACACAGCATTATGGCCTTCTTGATATCGGTGTTGTCTGCATGAACAAGAGAAAATAACTATAACGCGGGATATAGTGCATAGAAATCTTCAAAGATAATTACATTGAATATATTCCCTTAACAAATAGTGCTCTAAAATATGTGTATCGTCTTGGGACAAGTAAAAAATTCGCGTACGCCTCAAACATACTGCATGTTTACAAGTACAGCACATCCCACTAAATTTTATAGACAATAGATTTTAACAATTTTTTTAGACGATAAAATGTAATAAATTAGAATACCAATCGTCATTTTATTTATCAATCTGTAAAGAGACAACGCAAACGCATGCGCTTAAAATCAAGTTTACAATACAACCGACAAAATACACGGGACGTAACTTTTTCTATAATTAATTATGATTTTTTGTAACATCACCGAATGATATACAAGTACATGATTTTACTTGCATTTTTTTTATGCAACTTATTGCATTCAGAAAATTTTCTGTAATGAAAAGCCCTTTGCGGAATAATTTACGCAAAATGCAAAAATTCGTAACAACTTATTTTATCATTCTCGTGCGTGATCTTTTATTGCTATATATAAACTATTAGTTGCGATATTTTTTCATATATTTGACGTGTATTTATTTGTTAGTTCAGTATATCAAAAAGCAAAGAAAGTAATTACATATAAAATGGAAACACTTTTTACAATGTGCAGAATCAAGATGAAACTGTTTAAAACATATATATTACTTACAGAAATGTAATAAGATATCTTGAACATACAACATAATCTATTTGTCATAGTGATAGTAATATATTATGATCTATTGTTGAAAGTGAAGAGGTCTCAGAAATTTTTTATTTATATAAATAAACTATTCGAAAATGTTCTTCTCCTTTCTGCATTTTTCACGTCAGAATTAAACTCAATCGCAAGAAAATCCGCCATTTTAAGGCCAACAGCGAGCCAAAACCACCTCCCATACCAGACCGCTAAGGTTCGTAGCGTGAAAGGTAAGGCGATCTAACTGGTTAGTGAATAACTCCTGAAAAGCCTAAGGTCAGTAGTACGGCTGTTGACCTTACCCTGGGCGTTAAGGTCACCTCGAAAAGTTAGTGAATAGACCACCAAGCAGCTTGGTATTTCACACAGCCTAAGATCACGCAAAGACCTTTGTTACGAATGAGCTTTTAAGCCATTCGTACTTGAAAGGGGTTAGGGGCGTAGCTCAAATAATGAGTCATTATTCTGTAGAGCACAGCAGTATAAGATGAGGTTTATTACACACATGGATTATACAATAACTTTTTAAATTACTATTGATCGAGGGAGCTTAAATTGAATACCAAGATGATTATTAATTATCTTAATATTTTATTTTTACCTAACGCCATTATTATTAAAGTTTAATTGGGTAGTCGTTACCTTGTTGATGTTGCCGGAGGCTGATTCTACGAGATGGTTAACGACGGCCGCACACACCCATCTTCAGTGGTCTTCTCTCTGGTCAGGTCGACGACAAAAGATGCCGCTCCCGTTGTTACGCTGGCCTATATAGATTGCATTGTTTAATATTTCGGACCCGTTTACTGGCCGGTGGAGGGGATTTCTGCAACTGTCTTTCACAAGGTGCTGTTGCAACCATGCTCGTGCCCTTGTTTAATGTTTGAAGGTGTGATCAGGCAGACCGTCCTGTTAAGGCCTGATCACATCGTAACACCTTGCAGCAGGTGTTCGCACCAACTATTGAAGATCACTTTGCATCTACACCTGCACATAACTAAACTTTTTTCCGACTCTGCATCGTGCAAAATCCCGTCTGCACGCTCTTCTCGATTGGTGGCTGGTATACCAAAACAAAATTGTCGATAATACGTAGTATATAACCTTATTTATATCTCCGTGATATGAGCATGCCACTCGTTAAGTAACTGGGCGTTTTTCGAAGCGCTCGCCAAAGGACACTGATCCGTTTCTTTTCTCTTTTTATGAACGAAAGGACACCCATGCTCATGCTGTACGTCAATTATTTCCTTTTCCTCTTTGCACAAATTATTCAGCCATTTTTTATATGTTCCAGTCCTGCCATATATACGGGACCCAGAGAGTTCAGTAGTAGATCGACGGTGATTACATTTTTCGCCAGGCGTAAAGGTATGTTGCCTTCGTCCCACCACAGTCCGTGGTATTACTTGGTCAACCAGGCGTTTGTTGTCTTGCTCTTTTCGTCCAACAATTTCCACGGATATGGATGCTGTAAGTTGTGGGTTCGAACCACGCCATGACAATCCGTGACTGCGATTTCCTTTACACATGAAGCTGTATTAGCTCCATAAACCTTGTAAGTTACAGTACATTATTACTACTGAAACATGAGTACCCAACCCATGCGTATTTACAAGCTTAATTAACTGATTATTTTTACCAGACCGGAAAAACTATCTTACTGAACGATCCTGTCGTGGAGTATCGAGAAGTATGCTGCGGAATTCGCCGACACATTTTCCTTGGTGATTATTTCGATTCGGCAGTCGATCGTGCCATTTTGCACATGCTCATTCTGCTTCGACGTATCTAATTCCAGCACAGGTGCCATGTCTAGGGAATTTTCGGGGCTCAGGATGGGATGCGCCTCGCGTCCGTAATACGATGATTTGAATTGCGAATACATATAATAAGGCAACGTAAAACCTTCTTCTTCGAACGTGGTGTTCAGGTCGATGTACGGGTGACTTTTGCTATCCAAAAATATCTTTACGTTTTCTACTTTGCAGTGGTAGAACGTAGATTTGTCAGCTCTGATACTGTCCTGTTTGTTCGTCTTGAGCACCAGTATGAAGCAGCGCGGTTTTTCCGTGCTGGAAGACATTTTTACGACCCAGTGATTTTGCGTGGCAGCAGACAGGTCCGGGCAAGTTATCAGGCTCCAATTTCTGAATGCTATTTCGATCACTTTTTCTTTATTGGCATAATTCAGCAGCTTCACAAGTTCGCGTGTGCTTGGGATCACGTGAGGGACGAACCATTCTATGCAGTTTAAAGTAGGAGAGACGGGCAACGGGTTTTCTCCGACTCCCGACACAGTATTCAAATGTGATGTGGACAGCATAATCACCAGCTCCTGTCTCGCTCAAATTATTATTTTCTTGTAATCTTCCGCGAATCCCAGCAGCATAGAGAGCTGAAAGTACACTATGAACTTGCCTTCGGCTTAAATAGGAACTTTGCAATCATCTTCTATTCCCCAACTGCCATTTTTGTTGCAGAAGGATGGTTGGGTGTGAGCGACAGGTAATATTTTATCGATGAAGTTATGTCCACCTCTTGTGACTGGTCGACCGCAACGCCATTTATCTCGTACATTACGCATTCCAGCAGGTGCAGAGTCCCATTTCGAACCAACTTGGTGGTGGTCAGGTGGGTCCTACCTACCTTCGTTATCGTGTCTCTTATACACATGAAGGACTGACTAGGCATGGTATAAATATCTTGACGCTGTATAGGTATTCGAACCTCCCTTCCGAGAGCGAAGGTCCGACCTGATACGGCTCGTAACAGTGCATTTAGATTTTATCGAATTTATCGTCGAATTCCAGGCGTTTATTCACGTTTTGAATATCGTCCATCAAGGCGATTTAATTTTAAAACCTAGGGCGTAGAGAATCTCTGCCTTTTCTGGTGTTAGCGCAACGATTTATCGTGGCTTACTGATTTATTATTTATACATTTATACAATCTCCCCCCCNNNTTCACAAAATTCAGTCCCGTTGTTTCAGGTGCAGCCGCAAAGTGATTTCCTTGTTTCGGAAATGTATCAGTTCTTTATTTTGATCCACGATAGAAACGACTCCTTCATGGATGCTCTTCGCAACGATCGGAACATGAATGAGTATTTTTAAAGATTTTACGGTTTTATATCCGGGCCCTACCATGGGGTGAACTCGTTGATAGTGTTGCTTGGTTTCCCATTCATGTAACTGCAAATTGCCAAATTACAGTTTATTTGTAAGACGTTGATCGGAAAGATGTTGACTGCACATGAAGATACGTGTTTTTTTCCTGCTTCGTACATTCTGGCTTCGTACTCCAGCATGGGCTCGATTGTGCCCTGTTCTGTGAAATGTACGAGTACATCTATGGTGCAAAGCATTTCAGTCTTCAGGGTGTTTGGATTCCAGTACAGTTCGAATGCAATGTCATGCAGCAATGATTTCTTTATGAAATATTTTATATCCCTCAGCTTGCACGCTCCTGTAGGAATGTCGAGTTTCCTTCGCTGTCCCCATAACCGAATACCGAAAACTGGAATTTTATTTTCCTCGATGTTGGATATGGAGTTGTAAGTTTGAAAATACACGAGCCCCATACACCATTGTCCAGCCATTTCTAAGGGTGGGTAAAGGCTGGCCCTCAGTTCAGACATTTAACCACTCAGAAAGATGGACACCGACATAGTGATGAGATCGTTATTGATCGCACACCTCTTTTATTCCCTGCGAATTGTAATTTTTTGAAGTTATACTTCTTTTGGCCCGTTGAGGGTAAAAGTTTAGTGTGCAACGGAAATTGCGTGCGCCAGGTGTAACGAAATTCGACAGTGAATGTGGTAGGCGTATGACCCAACGCGCATGCGCGTATATTTGCGTAAGCACGCCAGTGAACGTGGTAGGGGTATGACCCAACGCGCATGCGCGTATCGTCTAGCTATATACAAACGCAAGGTACAAAACATAGCACGTGGTTATATTTAAAACCGACAGAAAATCAGTTCGTGTAGTAAGCAAATTGAAAAAAAAAATTTATTATAATCATTCATTGTAAATTTATATACATCTTATTAATTAATTTTACTTTCATTGAGCCGTGAAAAATTTGTTAGTGACAAAAATGGTATATTAAAATTTTGAAAGTGTTTTCAAGTATTTGAAATTAATTTTTGGAGGTATTTTATTATGTTATTTAATCAAACCTTTATTAATTGTATTTGATGTCTTTCTTCGCTCACGTTATCGTTATTTTACTTACATAAATAATTTGCATATGTAATAACATTTTATTTTAGTCACGCCAAAGAAGTATAACTTCTAACGTGCTTACATAAGTACACGCACCCATGTTTTTTTTTTTTTAATTTTATCACTGGAAATCTTGATTGCTTCAAAATCGTATACACAAGTGTTCGCAGTTCCACAAGTTTGTGGACTGCTATGTTTTATAATTGTACAGGGGATGGACAAAATAATATGAACACCATGCAATATACTACATTTTGTTGTATGTTGGCAACACTGCTTCCGTGTAAATAATGCGACGCGTATGTATTGCACAGTTTACGTGCCAAGTCTTCTAGGTTATATTTCAGTGTATTATACGCTTTGTTCTGCGGCGGTTAAAACAAGCGATCGGTGAAATGTGTGATCTCTCAGACTTCGAAAGAGGGCAAATCGTTGGTGCTCGGTTAGCGGGAGCCTCTGTGACGGAAACAGCTGAATTGTTTGATGTTTCACGAGCGACAGTATCCACGGTAATGTCAGCACACACAAAACATGGTAAAACATAATCGGCGAAGAGGAATTTTGGGCGAAACCCAAAGTTAACTGACAGAGACCGACGAACATTAAAAATAATTGTGACCAGACAACAGATCTCAACACTCACTTGTGAAAAAAATGTTTCGACAAAAACAGTACGGTGGGAGCTCCACAAAGCAAACATTCATGGAAGGGCTGTAATTGTGAACCCTTTTATAACGGAAGCCAACGCTAAGCTGTGAAAGAAGTGGTGCCACGATCATAAAACCTGGACACTTGATGATTGGAAGAATGGGGTATGGTCCGATGAATAATCTTTTACATTGTTTCCTACAAACGGCCGGGTTTGTGTATGGAGAACCCCAAAAGAAGCCTACGATACGGACTGCCTGCTTCCTACATTCAAGCATGGGGGAGGTTCCATTATGATTTGGGCGGCTATATCGTGGTATTCAGCTGGTCCTCTCATTCACATCACTGGCTGGATTACTGCGAATGAATATCTCGACATCCTCAATGATGAAGTTCTTACTATGACTGGCATATTGCTGCCAAACACTGCCATATTCCAAGATGATAATGCGCCCATACACACAGCCAAAAATGTTGAGTCTTGGTTTGGGAAGTTTTGGAGCAGAGAGTGAGGTTCAGATTTCCATCTCCAACATCATTGAAGTAATTGGCGGAAGTTTTGGTACAAGAATGGGACAACATTCCGTTGGCAACAATTCAGACACTCTACGAATCTATTCCGCGAAGAATTGCAGCTGTTCTAAAAGCAAATGGTGGCCCAACACCTTATAAATAAATAAATATTGTGTATATGTCAGGTGTTCATATTATTTTGTCCATCCCTTCTATGTTAGTTTGGTTTATTTCAAATAATCACGCAATTGGGGTATTGAGCGCATATTACCAAAACTATAGTAAAAATTGCATGTTTATATTATATTATGTGTGCTACCCAGTGAGTACCCGGAAATTCGCCCATGTCCAGATTAATTAAGCTGCACTCGTTATGTTCTTGGTTTCTGTGGCAATTCGTTTCGCGTATATGCTCCCCTGAAATGTGGTATTTACAATTTCCGCGCGTACAGTTTCAGATCCACATTCGACAGCAGACGTCGAGGCGGATTCACTTTAATTTCATTCTTCGATGTTTTTCTTATTTTTTTTCACCCAGCAATTTATCCTCCTCTTCCCCAATATGGGTGATGAATATAGAGTCATCGGCAAATTTTTACCATTTCAGTATTTTGTATGGTCTCCATGTGCCAGTATTACTTCCTCACACCCTCCAGACATGCTCCTGATCAGTCCACGGATTTCGGTTTGTGGAAAATTGGGGACCCATTCCGACAACAATGCGTATAACTTGCTCGAGGACAATATCCACAATGTACCAGGCAGTAGTAGGTCAGTGTCTGACAACCTCAAGTCCCGTTCGGCCAACGATAGTGATACCTCCCTACGCTATAACTGACAATGAGCTAAATCTGCCTGTTTCCAGGACAGCTACTTTTGTGTAATGCTCAGCATGGCGATGGTACACATGCACACGTTCATCACACTGTGTTAGATGGAAGCGAGATTCATCAGTGAACAGCACATTGCACCAGTGATGAAACTACCAGTTCCTGTGTTCCCTAGCAAATCTTAGTCGACCTCTCTTGCGAGGCAGCACTAATAGCTGAACCTTAGTGGGCTTTCGTGCTCTTAATCCTGCTTCTCGAAGCCTATTGTGTATTGTTTGGTCACTGGTATTTGCACCGGTTGACGCCCTCAGTGCAATTGTGTGTTCCTGAGCGGTAGCACTGCGCCGCCGAAGTGCACAAGTTACCACATATCGGTATTCTCTGGCTGAGGTGTAAGGTTTTCGACCTTGGTCTGGCCTCCTTGTGTACATTCCCATTAGAATTAAGCATTGCCAGGCTCTGCCAACAACAGATTTTGCCACATTAAGTTCTGCAGATACTGCACAAATAGTCCAACCCCCCGGCAGTAATGTGACCAATCGAACAGTTTCCACCTGCATCAGGCATAACATGTTGACTGAATAAATGTACACAAAGGTTGAATAAATGTACACACAACGTGATTCGTTGATCGCCTACTTCACTTTTTGACATGTGTCTACACATTGCAATATGGTGTAGACCCCAGGACATTAAACATTGATCAGATGGATGATTTCCCTTCGTGAAGCATGTAATGACAATATGTAGCATGCTTCTCTTTAACAGTAACTGGTTAAATATTACCAGCGAACCAAAATATTGTCGCACAAATTTTTTTTAGCATTGTATGTACATGTACGAAAAGCCTTTTCCCATTCAATTAATGAGGGGTAACTGAGCCAAATTGGTGAACGAGCTTCAGAGAACGATGGAGGTGGTACAGACCCAATGCTTGCTCTCGAAAAATAACAGAATGACAATCGAGAATCTAAGAGAGGAGCCTCTCAAACCTATTACCCTATGACTAGACAAAATTAGAAAAAAATCAAAGTGACGGGAACAATGCTCACATTGAAATCAAACGTGACATCAAGAAAGAAATTTTGACCCTGACTCGAAAAGAGAATCTAATCTCTTCGGGGCAGGAAGGAGTGGTCGATTCTGACGAAGGTGACATACTTCTGATAAATTTGCTACTCGAACAAAACTGAAAGTGTGTGCGCGAATAGTTGTCCTAGTATGGTACCCTTCTATCTCATTACATCGCTTCCTACTATGACCGTACTGACGACATGACTTATGGTTTGCAGAAAAGTGAAGGGAAATGGTAGCTCGGAAGTAAGGAAGTTATATTTTTTTCCGGGAACGTACAGCAGCTTGGAAAACGCAGGATTGGAATCATGCAGGGACAGTATACCGAATTGGATTTGCTCAAGTACTGCCTTTTGTTAAAGCACAGTAACGCATATTATCCCGATAATAACCTTGCATCGCGTCGATTTAAAGATACAGTCTAAGAAAAATTCCCTATTACAGCCAGACTGTTTCCTAGAGCATAAGGAAACTGTCTGCTCGAGTTTGACTCAGAAATCGGAGAGCGGAGAAAAATCGACTGTCAGTATTGGGATGATGCAAATGAGCTAGTAGGTAGGCTGAGACTTTTGATCGCTTCGCAGGCAGCAGGAAACTGCTCGCACATGAACAAGATAATATACATCGTCGAAGAACTCGCAGAGGCAAGCTACATTTCAAAATGAGAAATTGTTCGGGTGCCGAGGACTTCTGTCAAAACTGGTCTGCAGAGCTTTACAAAGTGAAGTGATTATGTCACTTATACCCTCGCATGTATTACTTCTAAGACCTGTTTGGCGAACCCATCATTGGCGGATTTTAACCCAAAGAGATCTGGCCTACGAGGTTTCCAGATGTGTATTTTCTGGAGAAGGTGCTGAATTTAAATAATGGTCGCGTGTACGTGCGGTGGCTGGGGCAATCCAAACGTGATGATTCCTGGATCTCCGATAAAGACATTTTGACTTAAAAACCTGCTGAACATAAATTTTTTGTAAACATAAATGTTTTAAATATAATAAAACGAAACATGTGCTGAAAAGCTAATTCTTTCATTTCTACCACTGCAGTCCCCAATGCCTACGGGCTGTGTGTGTGCATGCATGTGTTCGAGATTAATCCCCAATTGTTTAAGGCTGCATACCACAGAGGTGACTTTAAACTATGAAACGTTTTATAAATACATTTTTTTTAATGTATGTCGTTTCACATATGTTGTGTCTGTGTAAAATCGTGATTGGCATAATAATTATTTATGCTAGAACTTATATTTCAAGTGTGAAATATTCCAAGTGTAATTTTCTAGTGTGAAGCTCCCACTGGAAACTGGATGCTCATCACAGGCTCCAGGTGGCCGTCTTCGTTGGCTTGTGTTACTGGAAGAGCAAACTTACGCACGGCTGCTAACTTGTGAATACTGAGTGTGATACGAACCTTAACCCCAGCTGTCCACACTGACGCTGCTGCACGGTGAACGTTAAGATAATTATNCCAGCATTCTCCTACGAAGTTTTCCATTTACAAAAGATTTTGTAATTATTATATTTTTTAAATAATTATGTTTCTATACATTATATATGTACGTGCGTAGTGTATATGTGGGGAGTCGGGTACTTGCATCATGCATCGGAGTTCTGATTTGACCACCGTGACATCACAGGCGCGACCGGCGTCCATGTTAGTCGGTGCAGTTCGCCTTATTGGTTGATGTCACAGGCGCGACCAGCGACTGGCGGCCTGGGATGGCCATGTTATTGGCAAAATTTCCTGTTTCACTCCAAAAATTACTTTAAAAGTTAATTATTTTGCTTAAAAATCACCTTTTCACCAAAAAATTTCCAAAAAGAATGTAAAAATTAGGAAGGCTGATTTGAAGCCCCTCGAAGTAAGAGCCAAAAACTGCTCAGTCGATCAATAGGATAAGAGGCTCTTCGCAGAATGAGACACTTAATCCTTAGAGCAGGAGAGGATTCGAGACTCCAAGCCAGGTCAAGTTAACCAGGGAGAATCAGCGGACCTTGCCCCCTACCCCGACCAAGTTCCTGCACCTACTACATCAACACCTCACTATCTCCTCCCCTCCCTCATCACACAACCATCTTCACCCTCACCCCCCC